>PVLD010004715.1:0-35000 GCA_004027595.1 Dinomys branickii | reverse complement strand
ATAAAATGTCATTTGCCAGCAAATAGGTAGAACTAGTGACCATTAGGCTAGGTGAAATAAACCATAGTAAGAACTTAAACACTGCATGTTTTCACTTATGTGAAAAACCAAATGAATGAATGAATGAATGAATGAATGAATGAATGAATAAGAGGTGCCAGGAAACTGGAAGGTAAAATTTGGGAGCTGGAGAGAAGGTTTAGGAGGAGAGAGGTGGAAAGGGAGACAGAGGTGGTAGGATTTTAAATGAGATGTTAAGTGAATGTACCAAATTCTCAAAACAATTATGACCATTCTGTTTTATTAACGAACTATAATAACAACAAAAACAAAAACTATTGCTAAAAGTATAGTTTATACAGTTAAAAATGAAAAAGCTATCAATGTAAAGGTATCGAAGAGCAAGCAAGAAACAAAAGAATCCGTTTTTAAAACAATGATCTGTAAGGGAGCCATAAAAGAACAACCATCAAATAGAAAAAACAGAACGGCCAAAGAAGATGAAAGTGCAATTCTTAAAATAATCCAATTTGCCTAGCATAGGAAAAGATGTTCAAGGTCGCTAGCAATTAGGAACGCGGGTAAACACCAGACCCTACTGTAGTATACAACTACCAGAGGGGACAGGTGTCAGCGATTGCTGATGGAGTTTCCAGGAAAGACTATTTGTCTGCACTGGTGGTAAAAATGTGAACTATTACCACCTTGATAAGTAATGATGCCATGTTCATGAAAACTAAATTCACTGGTCCATGTGTCCCTATCCCTGGGAATTCACTCCCTAGGCCCATCAGTGTATTGCTATAAAGACATCACAACACCGACTTAGGGGCAAAATGAGAAACAAAGTATGCCCCAGCAATAAATTAATGAACAGACCATGATATAACCATTTGTCAGAATACTGTGCAACATTTTTAATGGCTCACAGCTGTAGCATCTGAGTAAAAGGATTTCCTTTAAGCAGTACTGACTGAAAATGAAAGAAAAAAAATTTTGAATTAATCTCATTGCCATAAAAAGTGACCAAGAGCCAGGCATGGTGGTGCATGCCTATAATATCAGCACTTGGGAGGCTGAGGCAGAAGTTCCAGGCCAGGCTGCGCTACAAAGTGAATTCAGGGGCAGCCTGAAAAGAGAAAAAAAAGTCTCAAAAAGGTGGGAAAAGAAGTGACCAAGAAAATTTGTATGTATGTGTTCCTAACGTGGACACCAGGACATGTAATAGTTCTGATGACATGGGCTACAAACATATGGAATATTATTGTTAGCTAGAGGAAGAAAGGAGGCTAAAGAAGATACAAGAGTTCACTAAAAAAAGAATTGTTACATCTCCAGCAAGTAATACACACTCTTTATGAGGTAGATACATGTGTAAATATTGTCTGTGAAAATTATTTCTGCAGAACAAAGTTTACTTACTTTGAAAAG
Organism: Dinomys branickii; assembly: GCA_004027595.1. NCBI lineage: Eukaryota > Metazoa > Chordata > Mammalia > Rodentia > Dinomyidae > Dinomys > Dinomys branickii. Next base: position 33,569 of record PVLD010004715.1, on the reverse strand, counting down.
CTGAAGAATTACAGAAGTAAAAATGAATTCACCTTTAAACATCCTAAGTAACTGTCAATGAAGGCTAGACCATTAAATGAGATAATGCCTTTAAAGTGTACCTCACACATTTAATGGCAATAAACATTTAAAACAGTTTTTGAAAGAAACTTGCAGAAAATTGCTCAAATGGAAAAAAGATTTTTCTCAAAAGATTAAAGTACTTTTAAAAGACTAAAGCATAAATTATAAAGTATCTACAGTATTTTTAAAGGCACCTTCAAGAACTACAAGAAGAAAATAAAATGAGCCAGAAGGCCACTCTGGCCTTCCTCTGGGCTTAGTTATGATGCTTCCTTCCTGACCTGCCTATAGCACACAGCCCGCTTTCCACAGGCCTCCAGTCTCAGCGCGTCGCCGCAGCTCCGGCGCACCGAAGTGATGAGCCGTTTCAGCATGGCTCTCTCCACACAAGCCCTGCAGAGCTGACTGGGTCTAGCTCCCGGGGTTGATGCACATGGAATTTTTAATGACTTTTTAGAGAGGATTTTGCAATATGGTAAGAATGTACCCAGTATAACTGAGCATTTCAGATGAAATAGATGATCGAAGGTGATAGCATCTTTGCACCAGGAGGCCTTTCAAGTTGTTGACTTACTGAGACTAAATAAAAGGAAGACAAGAGTGGGATGAAAGGGAAGAAAACTGTCTGATGGGCCCTGGCAATCGGGGGTCGAGCTCTGACTTTGCCACTCTCTAGTTATTTTACCCTTTCTTTAGTATCTGCGTCAATAAAATGGGTAACACATATATTTATTAGCCCCTCACAGGACTATCATGATAAAGCCGTTCTGTTAACCACTAAGCAGTATGTTTTACCCCACCATTCTCAAGTATTTTAAACTGTCATAATTTCAAAGCTATTTATAAATACATCACAAGGTGAAGTGCTTCAGCCAAGAGCCTCAGGGTAGTATGATATACCATAATCTAACCCCACCGTACCACCGAGGGCTTAACATAAAATAAATCCACTAATACTTTTTACAGACTCATTAAGAGTTCATCGCACTCATTATATAATCTCGCTAAATGAAATGTTTCGTGTTTGCTAAAGTTCCCCGTATTTACACCCAAAGCATTAGAGCTAAGTCTTCTTCCACAGGATGTCACTCTTGAAATACGCACCCACTTACACATTCCTTCTAAACATTCCTTCTAGTAACACATCCAATGAACTGCAACAGATTTTGACCTTCTCTGAAAGTCACCTGTTATCAAGCTTTTCTTTCCATGGTTCCTATCTTCACAAAACTTCTTATGCCTACATTTAATAGTTTTGATCAAGGCTAAAATTCCTGTCGTGTAAAAACAAAAAAATTATGCCTTAGAATATAATTTGCTACATTCGTATAACTTCCCTTCTTGATTCTCAGCTCACTAATGACAACATCTTTCCAATTTTGTACATGTTTCCACGAACCTAGCAGTTAAAAAGTATAGGTCAAATGAGCTAGTACAGCACCTTTTTATGAAAATGTCTTTATTACTTTCATTATGACTCTAACTTCAATAGCTTCATCTAGAGGCACACAGACATTAACAAGCATTTATTTTCTGCTGTTATCACCATCACCGAACATCCTTTAGCAGTTTCCTTCTAAAACAATTTTTGGATTAGGTGTCAAAATTTTGTATCAGCAAACACGTAAGTGGCTCATATATAAACACTGTAGTAAATGTATTCTGGTACATGTAGTAAACCAATATAACCTGTAACCATTCAAGCACAAACTGAAAACGTCTGTATAATAGGTTCATTTTTGCTATATTCTGTAAGACTAATTCTAGATATTATATTTAATGATAGTCCAAGAGAACAGTCATAATGGGAAAGTTGAAGGACCTTCGTAATGTTCAAATCTCTACTTTACTTCGAACTGTCTATTGATCATGGTTAAATTATTTAACTTTGCTCATAATCTGCTTCCAAAATGATAAAATAGAAATTGTAACAGATAAATAAAAATCATAATATAGTACATATAATGAAATACAAACCATAACATAGTATAAATAGTACAAATGTACCATGCATGTTATATAATTTTATATATCTGTTACACATCTTAAATGACATACATGATACAAATATGAATATTTGTTGAAAAAAGGAACCTCCTTTTTTTATATAACGCACTCCTGAAAACTTGTACAAAACTCAAATATATCAAATTAAACAACCAAGTGATGATCCATTCCCACAGATAAAATGAAAATTACAAACCCATAATTATATATGTGTTCTATTAAATACAATCATTAAAGTATCTATGGAGTACTTTGTATATTCTCTAACTTTAGTATTTTGTTACAACTCATTGGCTTAAGTCCATTAAACACTTTCAATAAAGATTTCCCACTTTCAGCACACTGCATGATTACTGTCTCAACTGTGTATCAAGATAATATACCTTAAGCAGCACTTTCATTTTCCATTTTCTATTCATTTTCATACAACAGAAAAGGTAGAAGCAATAAAACTTTCAATTTTTTTATTTTGGGGGTGAGGACAGGGTCCTGCTATGTAGTTCAGGCTGAGCTTGAACTCACTATGTAGCCCAGAATGTCCTTGAACTCACATCAATCCTCCAGCCTCAGCCTCCAGTGTGCTGGGATTACAGGTGTGCACCACCACACATGGCTTCTTTCAAATAATTTTTGAAATTATTGCCAAAGTAGCAAAATTACGGCGTGGGGAAGGGATTAATTACTTGGCAAGAAAGTATCATCACACAATAGCTCAAAGGTACATCTTTCAAATGATATTAATAAACCAATATCCAGTATATAAAAGAACTTCAGGGGTCACCACAAAAACTCACTACATGTGCAAATTATGTGAGAATTAACTATACAAAAGCAAAGGGATACTAGTATAACTATTTACTACAGAGTATATGCTAAAATAGCTTACACATGAAAGGCCCAGCACCTAACTTCGGTATTACAGTAGCTCACAACAGTGAGCAGCTATTTTACTACTACTACTATGTTGGGGGTTGGGTTTTCCAAGACTGCATTGCTGGGCCTCACACATGCTGGTAAACACTGTACCATGGAGCCACATACCAAGCCCACTGCTACTCATTATGAGTGACTGGGAGTAAGAGTTTGCAGTACACAACAGCAAAACAATATTTATTGAGCAATAAATACAAAGTTCTACACTAAGGGCTTCAGGCACATTTTAATCCTCAAAAAACATTCTGAGATGATATAATATTTATTCTTATTTACTAATGAGTAAAGTGAGACAGAGAAGAAACTTGCCATGACTCAGCTAATAATTAGATAGTTTTACGTTTCAAAGCCTGTCTGTTTGACAAATTATGGCTTCTTTTTACAAGAAAAAGAAAAAAAAAGTTCAGGAAAACACAGTGGATTGAGGAACAGTTGAATAAATTTAGCAAGAGATGAATGACCTGGGTAGGAGAAGACTATGATAGTGACATTTAGCTACTAAAAGGACAGTTTTAAGGACTGCATAGTAACTATTCCCCAGTATGTTCTTTCAATAAGTATTTCAGCATTTACTATGTATCAGTTAGTGTGGTAGACAATGTTTTAGACGCCAGTAAAATAACTGTGAAGAAGGTTCAATTCTATTTTCTTTTGGGAGGAACAAGGCAAATCAACAAGGAATTAATATACTGTAGAGCCAGAGAATACAGACTAGAACTCAGAACGCTCTTAATGATGAGAAATTAGAGTCCCATAGAACAGAGTATTGAGGTTGACAGTGATAGTGTAACATGGACACCAGTCGGGAAACATGGACCATCCACACAGACAGTCTAAGTGAATTATACCGAAGGGTTTGAGTCTGTTTCGAAGCTCTTGCAAGAATACAGTGTTCAGGCAGAGTATAAAGCAAGAATACAATATTTAGGCAGAGTACAAAAAGGATGTTTTTGTTTCTTTTTTATATTATTTTAAAGAGAAAAAAACAATGATACAGAATTTCAAAACAAGGTAATGGGAAATTAACAATGGTTATTATATTATACACTCTATCTTTAAAGTGGTTGTTCAGATTACCCAATACAGGCATGCAAAATTGATCAAATGGTACTTACCTATATCTATTTCTTTTTCTTTTCCAATTCTCCTTTTTCCCTTCCCCCATCCCAAGTGTTCTTTTCCTTTCCCTCTCACAATATCTATTGTACATTTTGGATCTTATTTACCCTTTCAATTTCTTACACTAGAGAGAATACAATGTTTACACACGAGTCTGATTTATTTCACTCATGAATATGGTCTCTAGTTTTTGTTCCTCTTTTACTGGAGAAAATCCACTCTGGAAGAAATCATGTAAATTAATATTCTTAATTTTCTCAAATCTGTAAATGTAATGAAATGTACATGATGGAAAATGTGTAACTATAAATATGTTCAATAAATTTTCAAGTAACCATACAAGATTTCCACCTTTACCTTTCTTTATAGTGTACTTTAAGCCATATATCAATCATAATTTAATCAACAGAATCTTAAATTAACTTGGGATTTGCAGTTCAATTCACTGTCCTGAAATACATCACAAATTGCTCTTTTTAAAGGGTGTGTTTAATGACCAGCTGATAGGAGCTTCAGGGGTCTCCATGAAGTCATCTAAAGGTTTTTCAATCTCTAAAAAACATTGTTCAAAACAAGTACTCATAAGGCTGAGGCACGAGGATCAGAGGCTTGAGGCCTGCCTGGGCAACTTAGAGAGACACTGTCTCAAAGTAAAAACTTTTTTATAAAAAAAAAAAAAAGGCGGGGGGCTGGAATGTATCTCCCTACAAAAGTCTTGACTTCAATCCCTGATAACAAAAAGGCAAAGGGGGTTTGGTTTGGCCTCCTGGGTTGTGTGCACCTGCGTTTAACCCTCAGGTGAGAGAGAGGCAGCAGAGGCGGCAATGTAAACCTTTACTTTCAATTTTCTCTAAATGATCATATTAACTGCATTTTCTGTCCTTTTTTTCTTTTGAAAAGCTAAGAAACTTAGTCCCTATTATATAAATGTTAATCATCAATAACTTCCACACCAGCTACATAGAAACCTTTTAAGAGTGACTTTCTCAAGGTCACAGTGCAAACCTTTGGTGGAGACAGGAATGGAATTCATGACTTTTGACTGCCAGCAGACTTCTACCCACACGGAAATTCCTTCTCCATAAATGTAATTTATATGCTCACTTTGAGATGCTAGAAAGTCCATCCCTTCTGGTGGGGTGGGAGATACAGGACTGGGGGCGTGAGGGGAAGCCAGAGTAGCTTTCCTCTGGAATCAGATGCTGCACTAGTACTTTACAGTACAAAGTGGCTTTTACCCTCATGACTTCATTTAACCCTTACCACAGTTAGGAAATTTGACCAAGGTCATCCAGAGTTCATAAGCAAGAGAGGCCGACTCAGATATTCTGCCACTGAGATGAGCTCTGACTCTGGAAGTTGATTATGAAATTAACAAAGGTTTTCTTAGTTATTTTTATTTCATTTTTCTACAATAATTTATCTTGGTTGCCTTTGGTGGGTTTTTTGTTTTGTTTTGTTTTTTTGAGGTAGCATAGTTTTTACATTTTGTTACAAAATAGCTTGTTAATCTCAAAGTGAGAAAAGTACTGTATTACTAAACACTGAATTTGAAAAAATACCAACATGGTATGTTTCTCCTTTTCATACTGTAATTGTTGGTCACGATGTATATGACATAAAGTGGCTGTAACACAGAGAACATAAAAATATGCACAAATGTAAACACTATGTATAAATAATAAATATGCATGTACACAGCATATACATGCACATCATGACAAAAACTATTGTGAAAAGCTACAGAAACTGAAAACTATGGTGAATAGTGCCATTTGGGATACAATTCCTGGTTATCAAAGCCTGCAGGTAGTAACCATGATAGCTTCTACAGCCTTTCAAGCTGAAGGTGAGAAAACTATTCCAAAGCATTCTGATTTTTCTCTCTCTCTCCTTCCATGGAGCAAGACAATCACAAGGGTTTTCTGCTACTCTCTCTCATACCTGAACAATGCTATTTGGACCAGGCCAAATACTTACATTAATAAATACACAAAAATGTAGACCATGAGATCAGCAACAAAAGAAAAATATGGCTTGAAGTTAGAAAAAAGACTAGACCAGAGCAGACTGCTTTGGGTGAATATTCTGTCATCTAGTGCCAACCCAAAACAAATTTTTGTGGAGCAATATGATTACTCAAGTAGCCACTTTATGACAATAAACACCCAACACCGAAAAATCCTTTTGTAACATAATTACTGAGAATATAGAGAGAAAGTAACCATTTAATCCACAGCATGTGTTCTCAACCAGAGGAGCTCAGGAGCTGACATCAGATGGGGTGTGGCCCGCATAGGCCTTGAAAATGAATTCTGGCCAGTGACAGTCAGGCAGCTCTCTGGCAGGAGCCGTGTGGGATCTAGTAACCAAGCAGGACTGATTGAGCAGAAGGCAGCTGACCTTCTGGGCATAGGGCAAGCCCATCTGTTTACTCCCGTTTTGCTTCTGGGAGGAGTGGTTGTGGTGGGTGAGTTAAGGGTGTAGTTATAGAAGGGTGTTGCCAGTGACTTAATTTTACTCTTGTTTTTCACTCTTACATTTTGTACATATTTAAAGCTGAAAGCTGTGCATAACTTGTAGACTGAATTTTTTTTTAATCAGAGTAAGAAAAGGAAAATAGGTAAACAGCAAAAAGGAAATCATTTCTATGCTATTATCATATGGTATTTTCAAAATACACACAGATAAGCAACTATAACCCATTTCAGAATTTATAAAACTGAAACTTATTTCCTGAACCAAAAATACGATAGTATTGATTCTGATTAAAACTGCTTTGGGATTGCTAGCTCAGGTGCATGTACTAATCAACATGCAAGCCCAGTGGGAAAATACCTATCCAAAAAAGAGAAAAGTTCTTGAGTTTCAAATGAGTTTGTGCCATTACAATTTTGAACAACTATTTTTCATTAACACACAAACTACTGCTAGATTATAAACTTGACATTTAAGATTGCGTCTCTTGAAATACAAGGAAAACAAGCCACTTAATATCACAACTTAATGTAATTATTCTAATGTTACTTAATTTGTATAAAGAGGAAATTCCATGTTTTTCATTTTGTATAAGGGAAAAAATGCCCAGAACCTGGATATGTTCCAGTTTATCAATAAAGTTACTCAAAGTTAAAGTTACTCAAAACACTAGATTAACCAACATTTCCAATTCAAAATGCCCTCAGTACAAGCCTAAAGGCCTAAACACTTAAGTTGTCTTTGCTCAGATGAAACATGCCTATGTTTTAGATCAAATTATTTCATTAAGTTGTTAACACTCTGCTCTAAAATATAATACCTGTAATTCACTCTAAAGCTGTGAAAATGCATGTTGTTCCCCTTCTCAGGAGGCCAGAAGACATCCCTGAGCAACATACACATTTTTACAGGACTAGAATACTCTGGATACCCTAGGTCTGATGCACGCTCTGTGAACTGCACACCAAGTGCCTGGATTCATTCTCCTCCGGGGCCGACAGAACGAGGGAGCAGGGAGTTTGCTCTGCCTTCCCTTTTGGTGCACGCAAAGGCTGCCGCGATAGTGAACCACCACCAGCCAAGAGTTGCTAAGGTCAAGATCTCTAACCCTACACCAGGACCACTTCCTCCTAAATGACATTCATTTCTTGAAAAGGAACTTGGAGAGACAGGACTAAGAGCTCATTAGCACAAAAATTTTCATCCAATAAACCTAATAAAAAGCGTTCCCCCAATAAAGTTCAGCTGACAGAAGTTTCTTTCAAACACGCCCTACTAAGCACCAGGAAGACCAGTAACTGAAGGATTTCAAAAATAAATTCTTCAAAGCTGTTTTGTTTAACCTGACATGGCTATGCTAATTACAGTTTTAGTGCATAAGCTGTGAAATTTTTATGTGAAAACATCTCAGGTTTACCTCTCTAAGTATATCTCACAACAGTTATGAATTGGTAGAATTATGTCTTTCCTAAATATATTAAAAATTTCTGCCAATTCTTGTATGCCTAAATTGCTCCCTCCTCAACTCAAAGGAGTTTAACATACTCAACCCAGTATCAAGACTGACCAGGCTGCAGCGATAAAGATGTATCTTACGCAACTGAAATGTCTGCCCTTCAACATTTTATTTCTACAAAGATAAACCACAGTTAATTTTTTTAACCCAACAGTGTGCACACCCTGTGAACATTATCAATTCTGAGTTTTTTAAAAATGTAAACAACATGCGAAGGAGGTCGGCCCGAGGCACAGCCACATCTTCTGTCCTTTGGGAGGAGGGGGTTCCGCTGTTGTAATTAAATGCCAATTCTGAAAGCATTTCTTAGAAGATGGTCCGCTCAGCTCCCACTCTTCAAAGGGGCCACTCCTATTCCCATCACAAGCTGCTACTTGCTAAAAGCCACCGAATTTATTTCAGTGCATTTACTTAGCTAAACTCTATCCTCCACTAAGAAAAGGGCATGGAGCCACCTAGGTGGATTTGCAAAAATGACGTGTACGTGATTGGCAGATGTCTACTGAAGCAACTAGATGCACATGCACTAAATGTAAATAGCGCTGCTTGGTGTTACAAGGAAACAGATTATTAAAGCTGAATTAAAATACCTGTGTGCTCGGCGGAGAATTCTATTAGCCAGTGGAATTATTTAAAACAATCCATATAGGATACTTGGGCCATCTGTACAGTTAGAGACCTGACAATACTACCCACACAGACTGTTTATCCAGATTACACATTCCGCTGTACTAATACTCTAACTCAACAGTCAGCTCGTATCCGCTGAATTAAGGTTATTACTATTAAAGTATGCAAAACTCGAAGAGCAGGGCGAAGGGGGTGGGGAAGTAGCAGGGCTTATAACAAAGGAATTGGTACTTTTTCCAGGCATTTGCCTCCGAAGCACTGTGAAACAAAACTGTTGAGTGCACCCCACCCTTTTCCCCAAAGATAAAAGTTTTCAAAGTTCCAGTAGGCAGTTCTCTACCCAACAAAAGCAGGATTGATTCTCCCCGTAGGGGAGCATCTAACGAGAACACCAACTAATGTCGCGGAGGTCAAGTCCGAGCCCTCAGAGCGAGCTTCAGAGGCACGAAGTGGCTCTCGGGCTGGCTCCGCGGGCTTCTCGGCCCGAGTGGACGTGCAAAGTTGCCCCCTGTCAACTCCGGCCAGGTCCTTCGTAATTGAAAATAACAGCCACCGGCCAGCCCCGGGCTACCTCCGTGGACGAAGCTCCGTAGCAACTGACAGTTACACATCATTACAGATGAGAGACAATAATGAATGTAGCACCAGGACCACTATTCATGCCAGCAGTGTCATCTCCGGCTTAACCCCTTCCCCTCCGCCCGGCAGCGCGCACACAGCCCTCACGGCCCAGTGCGGCAGTATCTATCCCACCGCCCCATTCCTGGGGCCAACTACTTCCACGACCCCCACCCCACACCCACCCAGCCCTGGGGTTTTATTTCTCATCCTTGGCAACTGTCAGGCAAACACTGCAATCAACAATCCCATCAGGGGTAGAAAACATTTGCTTAATTCACGTTACTTGTTAAGTTCTTAAAAAAAAAAAAAAAACATTTTAGGGAAGCGGGGGAAGTAACCTCCCTCTTTCTTCTCCACGAATCCGACCGACGATACTTGCTTTGCAATAGCATCGCCCTTCCCAGGCCCCCTCCCGCTCCCCAACACTTTCCCCCTTTAAGAGCACAGACCAACCGAATGATTTAACTTGAGCAGATGACAGAAGGAAAATAAAACATGTTAAGAGAATACGGCCTGATTGGGGATGGCAAAAAAGGAGGGGGTTGTTTATTTTGATAAAAAACGGAATCGGCACAGACCTGAACAGAAGCTGCAGAGCAGGAGAAATTGTTTTCTTTCCCTTACACAGAGTCAGTCTCTCTCTCTCGCCCTTTCTCTCTCACACACACGCGCGCGCACACACACTCACTCACACGCACACGCACAAGCAGAGCCTCTCAGCTGCTCTCTGCAGTTCTCAGGAAATGAATGGGGGGCAACCCAGGGAACTGTTGTACTTGCAAATGACTTACCCGGATCACATGATGCGCTAAATGTAGGGTGGGCCGGTGGGTGGAGGCTGCCGAGACGCGAGCCCGGGTCTAGCGTGGGGAGCCTCGCCAGGCCCGCATCGAATTACCCCGGGGCCCAGCCGAGGGGGTTGCAAGACGCCGCCGCTTCGCCCTGGCAGCCCGCAGCTCAGGAAACCGGAGAGGCGCGGGGGGTGGGGCGGGGTGGGGCTGGGTGGGGCGGGGCGGGGCGGGGTGGGGTGAAAACACCAAACCCCCAAACAAAAGAGCTTCGGGTCCTCCTCCCCCGAAACAAAGCCCCGCCGCTGCGGGCGAGCCCTGGGGTGGGGCCGAGGGCGGGGGCGGCGCGGGGAGGGGCTCGCTCAGCAGGCGCTAAGTCTCTTTATTGCCATAAAATGGGGCCCCCGAGCCGCTCCGCCCGAGGATTAGGAGGCGGGCCCTGAGTGTGATGGTTGAAATCCCCTGTGGGAAACTAACCCCTCCCCGCTCGCAGAGGTAGAAGGCAACACCCACCGCCGGCCCCCGCCCGGCCGCCCGGACCGCCGGCTGGGGTGGGTGCGCCGCGCCCCCCCCACCCCGCCCCGCCGCGCCCCACCCCGCCCCGCCCCGGCCGCCCCGCCCCCGGCCGGGCCTCCCCGCGCGCGGTCCACCTGCACCGCCTCGCTGCGGCGCCCTGCGTCGCCTCCACATGGCCCTCGGAGTGCCGCTGCCGGCCGAGGGGTCCAGGGGGCGCGCGGCGGGAGCAGCCTGGTAGCAACTCGCGGAGCGGACTCGCGCGGAGCCGCGAGAAAGTCCCCTCTTTTGTGTCACAGAGCGCTCGGCAGTCTTAGGAAAAGAATTCGGAGATAAATAAAGCCCGGGCCGCTCGGCCGCCGCCCCTCCCCGCCGCTGTCCGAGTGGGGGCGCTCGGGCAGGGGCCGCGCTGGAGGGTCCGGGCGCCCCGCGGTCCCCGCCGCCCGCGGGCGAACTTGGAAAGGTGTGGGCGGAGCCGGCGCGGGCCGGCAGGCGGCCGAGGCTGCGGGGCCGCTGGAGGGGACCGCACCGGGCAACAATGAGGCTCCCGCAGGGTGCGGGGGCGCCGCGGAGGACGCGGGAATCATTGTTTGGGTTCCGGAGCGACGCACGCTCCGAGCGAGGCGGTGACCTCCTCCCGGCCCGCGCTTCACCTTGGCGGGATGAATGGGGCGAGGCGGAGACCCGCGTCGCGCTCCGCTCGGCGACCCGAGGGCAAGGGGGCGCCTGTCCGCGCCGGTCGTTTAGATAAACCTGCGAACTGCGGAGGAGGGGAGGCAGGGGTTCGGACCCCTGCCTGGGGTGGGGGACTACAGACTGCGTCCGGCTGGAGTGCGTTGGACCGCGCGGCCCCTCCCGCCCCGCGCCCGGGGACCGGGGCCGCGGATTCTGGCTCGGGAGATGGAGGAGGCGGCCCGGCCGTTCCCGCGGGACTCAGAGGGCGCTGGGTCAGCTGCGTGCAGAGCGGGGCTGGGCCGGAGGGCGGTCACCGGTGGTCGGCGACTGCGGGGCCACTTTCTGGCAAGCCTAGGTGTGCAGGCTGCCGCGCCGGGTGCGAGCAACACTCCCCTCCGCGCGCCGCGGAGCCCGCCCGCGTGGGAAGCGGCCCCGGCGGTGGGAAGGCCGGGAAAAGGAAGTTTGTGTTAGGGGAGAAAGATTCGCAGTCGTGTGGCATGAAGTGGGGTGGGGAGAGAAACGAGGGAGAGGCCAAGGAACAGGAAATGAGAGCGCAGGAGCTTATTCAGGCTGGAAAAGCTGGGCTCTCCTTCTCCGCGGCCCTGTGGCATTTTTCAAACACTTCTCAAGGCCGGGTATTCGCATAGTGACAACAAAGGCGGGGTACTGCCCGGAGCGCGCGGGGCCCCCTGCCGCGTTTGGTCTGCGCCGGGAAGGGGAAAGGCGGTCCAGCCTAGCGGAGGCGTCCTGACGGGCTGCAGCAGCAGGCCTGCCTCTCGCTAGGATAAAACAGGTTTGAGGGGAGCAGTCCTGCTCCTAGGGTTTCGAAGAACAGATGAGAGATCTGAAATTTGCGGAGCACTCTCGGAACAAAAGAACCTCGAACCGGAAAGCAGTGGGAGCGGGAAAGCCAGGGGCTTGGGAATCCCGAATGTTGATGGGTCGGGACGCGGGGCTCGGTCGCTGAGAAGGGGTCTGCTTGCTGAGGGATGGGGCTTCAGCCCCCACCCGCTGGTCTGATTCTGGGAAGAGGAGCTTCCCACTCTCCCGCATCCGGATAGAGACAACGTGAAAAAGCAAGTTTGGAAAACGATAGAAACAGAAAACTTGCCTCTGCTCGAATCACTGTGAAGTTTCCCTCTGGGTGGGGCAAGGAGGGAAGGGAGAATTTAACTGAAAGGCTGGAAGGACGCAGTGTGAAATTATGTCATCGTGGCAGTTCTTGCACCAGCAGCTGCTTTTCAGAGAGCAGGGAGCTGGGTGGCGAACAGACCATAAATACATTCTATGTCGAGTGCTTCTGCACGTGGAAAAGCAAAGCACACTCCCTTTCTATGGCAACGGGCACGGGCATGTTAATAGAATGATGAAAGATAGGAAATAAAGTACACGAATTCATTCCAGAGGGATAAAAGAAATTAAGGGCAGGTCAAGGTTAATATCTACAGTCTGAGTAGAGTGGGTGGTTAAAAGAAGTACATCAAGTGTTACTAAGAAGTGCTAGCAGCCTTTTAAAAACTAGTTGACGTTTTAAAATCTTAGAAATGTTAAAGCAACCCCAATTGCAAAAAAGGGAAGAAAATACGTTTAGAAGAGAGAATGGTTGTGTGAAATTCAGTGGATGTGGAAGAGCCAAAACAAAGAACTTTAAAAGGGTGGATATTATTGGGAGTTAGATCGCTACAGTGTACGTATGCAGCATACATTTCCCGTGCAGTCCCTACAGACTGTCTCTGCAGAACTTTAGGGGCGGACACAAGGGAGGAAGTACTCGAGCCTGGCGAAGATGTGAGCGTTTTTGATGTTTAGAACTTCCTGCTTTCTACCTACATGTGTTTGCCGGGAGTGAAAAATCAGAAAAAGTAAGGAGGGCAACATTGTTTAACCCAAAGTATATAATTCTGACAAAGAATGTTAAAGAATGTGCAGAAAGCAATTACAGAATCTTAGAATGTCAGGGTTCAAAAAATCTGATAAAATCCCATATGATACTTCACTTCTGTTTAAAACCAAGGTGGTTTGGGTCAAGAGTGTTGACCCATTTACCTAACTTTCACTGTACATATTTCATTTACTTAGTCTCCATTATCAACATAAGCATAAAAATGATGGTAAACGATTGGTATTCTGAGTTTCTTATACAGGATACATGTACTGAATTTTGTGGATTTTGCCTAACATAAATTGGGAAAAGAAAGATACCCAAAAGCAGATGATATGTCCACCTCTTGATGATACATAGTGATAGGCTGAAATTTACCATAGAGATTTTAAACAGTGAATGTTACCTGGCCACAAATTTTTCTCTTCTACAACTTAGGCAGTGGAGATAGTGTTTGAAAAATAAGTGTCTGTGGTGGAAAATCTTTTACAGTACTGAGTTATTACCTGTAGCCCTCCCTGATGTAAAGACTCTCTGGAATGTCTATGCACAGTAAAAGTTTCTAAGCCTGTGAGTTAGGACAAAGATTGTGTGTGTGATTTCACACTAATATAATTTGGGAGGGGGAGGAAAGCCCATTTTCAGAGGCAAAAGCTTTATTGAAGGATGAGAGTGAACTAACTAGTAAAAAACTAAAAGTGATTCCCAGAATTATACATAAATTTAAAAATATAGTTCTGGTTTTTCCTAGGGCCAAATGTTCATGTGTGCTGTTAGGCTTTCAATGCTTATATTTTTTACATGTCATATTTGGGCAATAATGTTCAGAAAAGGGGTATTTTCCTACTCAAATATGGAAAAGGCATTTAAAAGCTTTACTACAAATGCAAACAGCTGGTGATATTATGTGATTACATGGTAAACAACATGTTTTGATTTGGGTGAGGAGTTGTCTCACAATTAGGAGAAAATGCCATTTTATACGTTTGTTGCAATCAATACAGATTTTGGTGCTTTTGCTCTGCATATCTTCACGCTTTCAGATGGGGCTCCTTCGCAAGCTTCTCCAGTCTCTCTCATTCGGACCTTCCCCAGCCTCCTCCCCTACGGCATCCCCTCCACGTCCTCCTGCTGTGTGCCCCGCCCTCCTTCCTTTATGTCTATTTCACCTTTCCCAAGGCAAAGCCTTAATTATGGCAGCCTATATTTACAAATACGAATTGGTACAAATTAGTTTCAGTACACTATTATGGTACAAAAGGGCCCTGTTTCCATGTTCCTATCTCACACTTCCCCCTCCAGCCCAGGTGGACAGCTTGTTGTGCCCCATCCTACCTAGATCCCTTTATGCACTGAAAGATTTCCCCTCTCTCCTCCCATCAAATCCTCTGGAAATGATTCCATGACACTCCACATGCATATGGATATAGCCCATCCGCTCAACAAAAAATAATCTCTCCTGTCCTCGAGATTCTTCTGGTACAATGGGAAGAGCACCTTAACCACTGTTATTCTAGTCTTTAAGATTCCTTCTGCTTCTCCCTTTTCCCCACCTGCTTTATTCTTCTCCTACTGAAGGATTGACATTTATCCGATGCCTCCTTGAGCCAACGTGGGCCCAGGTAAGCATTTAACAAATGTTGCTTTCCTTACTTATTCATAAGGTGCTAATACCGTTCTGCTCCCATCAGCTACCATTGGTTCACCTCTTAAGCCACTTATTTAGCTTTCCTTTCACTCCTTGCACTATTTCGGACATCCTGGGTAATTGCTGAATGCTTGTTGAATCAGTGAAACAGCTGTAAAGAAAATTAGAATAACAAACTTTAAATAAAATTTAGCAGAAAACTTGAAGTTCCATTTGGTTGCATATATTAAAAGAACCCCAAACTCTGGAATGTGTTAATAAATATCTTTGAACATTAATTTGGACAACATCCTTCAAGCAGCTTTAAGTTAGAAGTTTTTACATAAAAATGTATTAAATTTGGAGCACTTCAATTTCATTGTCCCTTTCATATTTAATCACTTAAAATTATTCAATCAATTGCACTATATATATACATATATACATATATACACATATATACAATATATATATTGTACTAGGAATTGAACTCAGGATGTCAGATTTGCCATTCAGGCATAGTGCCACTGAGCTATATCCCCAGCCCTCACTCTGCACTATTTACTTTTATTAGCATTATATGGCACTGTTCTGAATCAAATAAAAATTGGATTTTTTGATCACAGAGGGAAAATTCTCAGCAAAATTTGTTTCAAAAATTATACCTTGTAAGTTGTTAGGTTATAAACATTGGAGCTACAATGTAATAGAGATAATCTGTACTTTCAAATATAATAAATTGAGGCGTATGAGATTTGAAATACAGGTATCCTTGCTTCTTTTATTTTGCAAATGAATACAGTACCTCCATGGAAATAATTTAATTCAGTTAAAATGTAGTTTATAAAATACCACTTTAATTTCATGCTATGTACAAGGCACTAACCTAGACATTGTAAATGTATAAAGATGAGCTTAGATAAAACTAAAGAATGGCTATATATGAGGTACAATTAAAATACTCCCGATGAAATTAGATCTACTCAGAAACATTAAAGAACACTATGGGAAAGGTTGTACTTACATGAATCTTCAAAAAATGCATTAGATATCTTTATTTCTTAACATGAACTATGTCACACATGTATAATGTGTTAAGGTATGTGTCTGTGGATGCTATCTACCTTGGGACATAGAACGTTTCCAGTAATCTCTTAAGCCCACCTACCACACCACACCCTACCCCAATGGATCCCACAATGTGATTATTCCATTTGCCCTCCTACTTCTGTCCCTACAAGAAAATTAATATCTGACCTGGGGTTTATCATTTCATTGAAACTGTTATTAATATGTTGACCTTGCTTTTAAGTCTTCATAATCATCATTTCTCCTAACAGTAGACTGCCATTATTCATTTAACTTCTTATCTTCATGTGTTAGCTTTCCCACTGCTGGACAGCATACCTGACACCTAAAGTTTACAGGAGGAGAGGTTCAGTGTAGAGGTTCATGTTTTAATGGACACTGTCCATGATCATCTGGCTCCCAGATAGAAACCTATGGCAGAAAGGCACAGTGGGGCAAAGCTGCTTGGTTCATGGCAGCAGAAACAAAAGCAGACTAACAGAACCAGAGAGAAAGAGGTGGACTTGGACCTGCCCTGACCCGTCCAGATACATCCAGAGCATGCTTCACCAGTCATCCACACAGATCCCAAAGCCAGTCAGGTTGACGCCTAATCACCTACCCCCACATACTGGAATTTTTCCCCAATTTTTTCTCAATCATCTTTACATTATAGTAAATAGCTTAATTTCTCTTTTTAAAAATTTTATGGTTTCCCCTAAGTTATGTCACTGAAAGAGAATATAAATTTTCAACTGTTATAGAAATACACTGCCAAACTATTTCTCAAAAAATTTACTGATTTACAACGACAATATCATATTTGAGAATATCACTTTCCTTATGTTCTTGCTAGTGTTGGATATTGCTTTAATATATTTTAAAACAAAATTTAGCCTGGCATGGTGGTGCACACCTATAATTCCAGCACTTGGGGGGCTGAGACAGGAGGATTGCCATCACTTCAAGGACAGCCTGGGCTACAAAACTAGTTCAAAGCCAGTCTGCACTACGTAGTGTGACCCTGTCACATAAAATAAATAAATAAAATTAAAAACCGGTAAAAAAAGTTTAATTCTTTCATGAGTAAATACTGACTTAGGTGTATAAATAAGGTAGCGTCAGAGAGTATGCTTGGCAGAATAGTATTGCTATTGCCATAGCCTGGTTAAGAGGAGTTTGAAATCAAATAGCTATGATAGAAAATAAAGATTGGAACAGCTGTGGAGGTCCTTAAAATTCACACTCTAAAACCCTATAACTTGTTTGGGAAATGGTATGAGAGGGAAAGAGAATAGGAAACCATGTCTCATATTTCAAGCCTTAATTCAGTAGGATTAGTTTGGTTTTAATTTTGATAAATGTGGCAGTCATCTCAATAGATCACTGACACTTTCATGGCTAAAGCTGAAGTAAATTAGCTGATAAAGAAGAACGGAGATGAAGGAAGAAGTGATACCCGGCCCGAAACTTGCAAACAGAGTGAAGTGAAGTGACAATAGGAGGGCAGAGGAAAAGAGGAAGAAAGGAAGGAAGCGGGGGAGGAAGGGTAGAAGGAGGGGGAGGAAGATCCTGAAAAGACTGGTGTTGCTTTCATCTGCAGATGACAGAAACTTCTGAAACGTCAACCTAAGATTCATATTTGTTTTTCGGCCCCTTCTATTGAGACAAAAAAGTCCAAAGATAGGAAGCCATTGTTCAGGACTGTGCAGCTGCTGTCTGGTACCAGAAAATGCCAAGCTCGTTTTACTTTTCTGTTCTGTCTCTTAAAGTGTAGCTCCCCCTCTCCTTCTGCCCTCTGTAGTAGAATGAAAAGTGGCTAAGAGTAAAATCCAAGTCTCTTTCTTTTAGAAAGCTTTCCAGAAGCCTCACTCTTTTCATCGTCTTATATTTCATTGGCCAGAACTGGGGCACTTGACTTCCTAGAGACCAATTATAAGAAAGAAGAAATGGAGAGGAGCCTCTTGGGTAGTATTTGAGATAACCAACAGATTGTGTCTGCCTTTTTGCTATACAGTTTTACATAATGTTTTAGTCTTACATGGGAAACTGTTATATTACCAAGGCTTTGTACTGAATTTTTGCAGGCAGGCAACTTTAAAAAAGAAAAGCACAAGTTATTGCTGCCATCATTTTAAGGGCATTAATTTATAAATTATATTCTTTAAAAGAATTTACATGGCTTCTTAACATGCATTTTCCACGCAATGTGTTCAATAAATCCTTAGTATACAAACCATAATCTAGTCCCTTTTAGATTAATCCATGAGTGATTTACCTAAGGCAAAATGTGAATCTCAATTTGCTCTAACCAGTTACACAGTGTGGTTATGGCTCATCTTTCCACTCCATCAATTTATATGTCTTTGAAAAATAAACATTACTTTTTTTTTAAAGATGGGTAAGCAAGCCACAAGTAAATCTGTGCCTGCAAAAATATAAACTACATTTGCATTTCATATTCAGATGTTAGCAAGATAGCAATGAATGAGCCAGTTCCTAAGAACTAGAAAGATTCAAACGGAATCTGGGTTTGTTGCTCAGTTGTGACCTTTCACAGTGAAGTGTTCAGTTTTTATTGATTTAAATTACTTCTCAGGTACTGCTGGGCTGGCACCTTTTTTAATACGGATGTGAAGAACTAATGCAGTCTTAACATACTTTCCCTTATAAGACCATAATCTCCATGAGGCTTGGCAAGACTGTGTCTAACCACTTCTCGGTTATTTCACCAGGGCCTAACTTAGCACCCAAAACATGAATCTTCAAAGCTTTCTGCTGAAGCCAGGCATGGTGCAACAGCCTGCTATACTAATACTCAGGGAGTCTGAGGCAGGAAGACTGCAAGTTTGACTGCAGCATGGGAAACTTACAGACTGTCTCAAAATTTAAAAAGAAAAAAGATTAAGGAGCAGGGACGGGGCTGGTGTGTGGCTCCGTGTCAAGGCCTAGGGTTCAATCCCCAGGATCACAAAAGAACAAAAGACCTTTGTGTTGCTTAAATGAAAGTTATTTCCAAAGTGTGCAGTATATCATAGGTGCCCTAAAATTATTTACTTGCCATTTGTATTAACTAGAATTGTTAGTGTCTTCAATACAAAAAATTACTGTTTGGTTAATATTAAAATATACATAAATATAATCATCTTCCAGAATATCAGAGATGTTTGTCAAGCAAAATAATCTAAAGAAATATATGGGATTTCTGTACTTAAGTTCTATTAAATATTTACAAGCAGGTAATTCAGGCTGGGGATGTAAGTGAGTAGTAGAGTGCCTGCCTACCAAATCTAAGGCCTGGGTTTGAGTCACAACAATGAAAAAGGAAGAAAAAGTTAATTTTTTTAAGGTTAGTATTTTCCTAGATTTGATATGCACCTGTTATAAAATTAAAATAAATTATATCTATAACTTAAAACAGTTTTATACTTAAAATAGATTCTTAATAATTTCCTACCTGGCATGGTTCCTCTGGGGGACTGAGGCAAGAGAATTACAAGTTCAAGCATAGCCTGAATAATTAAGCAAGACTCTGTCCCCAAATGATGAACACAAAAAAGGCTGGAATTACATCTCAGTATGAAAGAGATACATCTCTGCAGCCCACTTCTCTCCCACAAGGGTTTTTCTGTCGTGGTAGACAGCTCATAGTGTGGAAATGTACCTAGCATGCAGTAGAGGCTCAATAACTATTTATGAATGAATAAATTTGCATTTCATAGGTGAGGAAACTGAAGCATCTGATGCTTTCATATTGCATAATCGTCAAAAATTCAACGATCAGGATTTTGTGCAATTTGTCATTATGTGTTATGAAACAAACCATTTCCATGTGTCACTTGTTGGCAGGTATCTCAGCTTCTTTTCTCATTACTGGGACAAATACCCTTCACTCACAAGCTAGAGAAGGAAAGGTTTATTTTGGCTCACAGTTGGTAGAGATTTTAGGTTTTAATCGACTAGCTGTGGGGCAGGGCAGCATGGCAGAGAGGCATGGCAGAAGAGATACAGTTTATGTGGTGGCAGGCAGGAAGCAGCTATGCCACCTTTCTTTCCTCTTTATTCCACCCCAACTACAAGCGCGTTAATTGGTGCTACCCACACCCAGGGCGGTCATTCTTTTCCAGTGTACCCATCATTACACCCAGAACTATGCTAAAGCAATCAGCAGCTAATCCAGCACCACACACCAATGGTCCAATCACTCATCAAAAGCCCACCTATAAGCACAGGAGGCCTGGGAGGCACATCTGGATATAAACCATAATAGCAAGAAAGAACTTAATAACATTAACAGGTCCAATGGATGATTATGGGTCTCAAGAAGTCAACTGCTTATCACAAGGTCATGACAAAAATGGAAGTTTCCTCAAAAGTGAGAGAACCAGGACAGAACAGTCCGATTCATGGCTATTAGCTACCACTAATGCATCTGCATATTTGCACATTATTTGTATTTAAATAAACTACAGGGTCATCACCAAATCAAGTGCTTCATATTTCTCTTACATCAATCACTATATAGTGCTTGTAAATCATAAGGTATTTTCAGTCTCAGAAATTAAGCAGAATGGTATGGGGGAATATATGAATGGCTGAATGCTGTATTTTAATTCACTGAGAAAAACTAGATAGAATCATAACGTTTTTATTTTCACATTATGCCTGGTACTTTTATACCTAAGTATTAAGATGATACATGTTATAGAAAGAGTAAACAAATACAACTGAGTAAGTCCATTCAGTTAATTTAGAGCTGTTTTATTGAAATACTGTTTTGTTTACAATTTTCAACTCCACAAATCTTCATAAATTATTAAATATTTTTCTCATTGAATTAAACAGGGTGACTATTTTCTCAGGAAAAGTACACCAGGTGAAATGAAAGGCTTACTTTAAATAGATACAAATTTCTCTATGTGGAGGAAATTCTATAGCTTAATAATACCACTTACCCTACCCCCACAGAAAATATATAATTCAACTTATTACATAAAGAGTACTGCATTTGTTGCATAAAGTGAAAATGAATTTAAACTGCATTATTTATTTGTTTAAAGCCACAAGCCATTCTCTATTGCAATAAAAAAAAATAAACAAATCATCTCATGGAATTTAACCAGTGTGTCAGACGGTTCTACGCTTGGGTTGACTGTACAGAGGTTATGATTCAAGTAACTGGGCAAGAATCAGGGTGCAGATAGAGACAGCCATCATGTCTTACTTTGTGAAATGCTACACAGTCCTTCACCATCAAAATTCTGATTATATTTTCCATAAGATGGTTATATTAATATATCACTTATTCATTTATCAAAATTAGTTATTAAAAACGTTTGGTTGAGTAACGTTCACTTTGGAGATACAATTTGCTATTAGCATGCCTCTTAGTTTCATTACAATCTCTGTTCATTGTTTATATGGCTGGTCTCCTGTTAGAACTGTTATCCACATGCATGAGTTCGTCGGGCAGCCACTGAGACAAGAAACATATGGTTGGGTCTGCTGTGAAAATCTAGACACACAACACGGGTAACTCTATCTCTTTTTGAGCTTGTGTTTGACTTGTGTCCATTCATGCACATCTACTTTTGGGATCTGTATCTCTTACAATCATTTGGTAATAAAAATATTTATATAATTTAACCCTAGCATTACTTACAAATATCTCCTCTATTTAGCAACATGTAATCAGGCAGCAAAAAAATATTTTGCCATTTTATCTGGAAACATCAGACTTAGGAGATGTATAATTCTCTACAGACTTGGCAATAAAACCTAAACTCTGGTTTTTAGGTTCCTATTTCTGAGCTTGGTCTTGGATTGGGGTCCAAGGTTAATAACAGATGTACTCAAATGCATTTTAAAGCCAAAATGCAAAATGTAATTCTTATTCTTATCATCACAGTCTAAGAATTATCTTCTTATAACAAGCAAGCAAACTAAACTCTTTGAAATTTCCAGTCTAAAGGAAGATTTTATTTTTAACTTGAGCATATTTTTTAAAAAGTACAATTCCTATAATTATCTTGGAATTTTGTCAAAGTACAACTCTCTGAAAATTGGGTAGGTCCATATCTTAACTTGAACATAAAAAAGATACTTAAAAGACATTAACAGCTAGCAAAGCACGTCTAAGTTGAAAGGGGGAAAGGTTTGAATGGTCAGAGACCATAAAATAAAAAAGAGCATTAAGCAAAGAGCTTAGCCACAGAGTTATAAATATGTCAGAAGTACAGACTTTCCCATTGCTCTATGGGCAGAATGATTGTGCCGTGATCTTGACCTTCACTAAGTCAGTTCACCCTTCTGTAACCTTTATTTTCCCTTTAGGAGCAATACCTGCTTGTAAAGGAGATGCTAGACCACAGATCTAAAACAGTATTATTTTACTACCATTATTATCCCCAACAGAAAGATTATTTCTTTCTGCTGTAATGTAGTAGAAGTTTGATAAACCTCTCATGTAGACTATTGTCTAAATACTGAGGGAGGAAGGTCCGGATTAGAGATATACTGGTTTTTAAAGGGACAAGGAGCCATAGATTAGAGTTAAATTTAATTTTCCTTGCTATATTATTAAAAAAGATCTAATACTGCTTTACATTTTTATGTGGGCTTTAATTTACAAAATGCTTGACTATCAGTTATTGCATTCTTTTTTCCAATATACATTAAAAAATATACTGTTTGATATATATATTTTCTCATTTAATCCTTACAGTAGCCAATAAAGTAGGTGTTACCTTCTTTTCTGTTTTACAAAGAAGAAAGCTGAGACCCAAGGAGATTAACTGCTTTTTGAGGTAACATAGCCAGTAAGATGTGGCACTGAGGTTTGCTCTTTGGTTATCTAATTTAGAAGAGAATTTTGAATTTCTGTATATCTTCTTCCCTACATCTGGTAGACAGGTGACTTGTTAGTGACCCATTAGCCTCCTAAGGGTTGAAACCTTGCTAAGATCACATAGTATGTGTATGTCAAGTTTGGGATCCTGAATCTCAGCACCTTGTTCTTCTAAGGAAACTAAATTATGGTTAAACTTCTCCCCATTATGATTCACGAATGAGGAACTTCAGAAAAAAATTAGTGAGCTTTTCCTAATCCCTTACCCAGAGATGGTGAAGGTTTGTACTTTTCATCCACTTTGCATGTTGCACCTTGCAGATAGAACAATATACACAAGTGGGTAAGAGCACAAGACTTCAAGAGCCTTCCTTAGGGAAGAGATGGACCCCTTGGATGATGCTGTAGATGTGTCCGTGATTTCCCAGAGTGGAATCTATGAACTACTTTTCAATTATATGCTAGTAGGTGATATTACACAAGGAGGCCTGTGCTCTCAAATGTTTCAAAATTCTTTTGCTATGTATACTAAACATCTTTCTTTGATGAAGATGCCACAGAGGTTGTTAATGTTACTTGATATTATGGCTCAGAGAGATGACACCACACAGTATACAGTGGTTTCCCCAAATATGTAATTACACTTTCTCAAACACGCTTTTTAACTTTCTGGGAATCTTTTCTCAGGGCACTTGGGTTCTGAGTATCTGTTGGTGGTGGTGGGTGGGGGAGGTTAAGTACTGCCCAGAAATCCATCACCATGCCCCGTCCATTGACTGTTTCACAACTATCTTACCCCATGCTTCCAATACCTTTTCTCCCCATCCACGTTTTCCACTCATGGACTTGCTTCTTATTTCCATGAGAAACAGAAGCCAAAAGGAGCAGATGTGTACATGTTCAGTCTTGCACTGTAATTATCCAGCTTCTTACACTTTGCCTTCCCTGGGCTACCGTGGAGAAACCATCACTGCTCCTACCTAAGACCAACTCCTTCACTTTGACACAGGATTGTCTTCTCACCCACTTGTGTATGTTGTTCCAATAGCTGCTTCCTCACTTCTGCATTCCCAGATTTCCCTTCTCTGCTGAATCATTCCCTTTAGCATATAATGTGCTATAATTTACCGTCTTAGAAAACAAATACAAAAACCATTTCCTGGACACATAATCTCCTCCCATTTTTCCAATCTTTGTAATCACAAAAGTCTGCCCCAAAATGCTCTATTTTTCTTTCCTGTAGTATTACTTATTTTCTCCCATCTTCTTTTGAAATCAATTCAGTAAAACGTTCATCCTATCAGTCTATCGATCTTCACTGATTAAGGTTAATAACAATTAAATCCGGAACAAAGTTTAATCATAGTGCTTGGTCTTTGTCAAGCTGATCTATCAGTAATTTGGCACTGATAGGTAAAGGCGATGAAGTCAAACCCTAAACTTGACTGCTAAAGGGAGAGCTGAGGTGTTTTCCTCCTTCAAATATTTTTTTCCTGCTTTCCAGAACATCACATCCTCTGACCACGTTTTTTCTCCCTCCCTCACTGCCTTCCTTCTCTTCCTTCCTTTCTTCCTCTTTTTAAAAACAGGATCTTAGTCTGTCTCCCAGACCGGCCCTGAACTCCTGGGCTGGAGTGATTCTCCAGCTTCAGTCTCCTAAGTAGGACTAGAACCAGGCAAAAGAGAGCCCAGCTTTCTGATTTTTCCAGTGTTCACCAGTGGCTGTCTTCACTACCTCTGCCCAGTCCTTTAGGAGCTCATATAATACTGACGACCTTAAATGATATCTCTACACTGATGTTCCAGAATGTACCTTAAGGTCCCTTTAACTCTAGATTTGCATATTCTACTTCCCATTCTAGAGCTACACTCATATCTATTGTAAATATCTCAAATTAACTGGACTAAAATTAAATTCCATTTCTTATGTGATCCCAACCTGGTCCTAAATCTACTCCTTATGGCCTTCAATTCAGGAAGGAGTAATTTCTTGTCCTCCCCCATGGTTAGGGTAAAAACTTTATTATCATTCCTGGCTTACTCTCTCACAGCTCATTTATGTTTAGTTAGTAAGTCCTGCTGGATCCTACCTTCAAATTATAACTAGAATCTGGTGTTCTCTCACTTCTATTGTTACAGCCCTCCATCCTTTTCTTGGATAATTACAGAAGCCTCTTAAATTGACTCTGTGTTTCCACCCTCCCTCCTTCCAAACTCTTCTCAGGATACTATGGAGAGGGAACCTCTGAAAACACGAGTCAGATCTTATCAGCTCAGCACTCTCACAGTGGCGACCTTTGCCACTCATATTGCAAAGTTTTTCTCAAACATAGTCGAGACACTCATGTCTCAGCTTCCTGTGATCTCTCCCATCCCATCACTTTCTTCTTCCTTGTGTTCTCGCCCTAATGGTCTCCTTGTGATTCCTGAACACACCAGTTCTCTTGCCACAGGGTTGTGAAATTGCTACTGGCTCTTTGCCTGCCATATGCTATCCTTGCATTTCCTCCCAGCTCTTATCTTCTGCCTTGCCTTCTTTTCCTATGTCTTCTCTGTTTTCTGTTGCTATAGCAGAATGCTAGAGACTGGGTAATGTATAAAGGAAAGGGGTATACTTTGCTCCTAGTACTGGAGTCCAGAATATCCAAGAACATGGAACCAAATTGTGCTTGGCTTTTGGTGGTATCTCATGCTGTTTCAACCCATTTCAGAAAGTGGAAGGGCAAGTAGCTATGTGTGGAGGAGACAAAACATGAGGAGCATCCACATTTCAAAGTGACAAATCCAGTCCCACACAAATTAATCCAGTCCCTCATGAAAGGCATCAGTCCCTCTTAATGGCCTGATCACCTGTTGAGGGCCCTACATCACCATATTGTCAATGAAATTTCAAAATGAGTTTCTGAAGGGACTAACCATATTCAAAGCATCCTAGCTTACTCATCCCCTATATTTTTCTCTGCATATCAACAGAATGATAAACATAATTTCTTTTTTTTCCCTCCTCTATTATGTTATAGTCTCAATAAGGACAGACTTTTTTTGTCTATTTTGTTTCCTGATGTGTTCACTTTGCTGATAAAAGTGCCTGGAATACAGCTGGCACTCAATAAATAACTAATGCATTGTTATTATTGTTATTTTTATTATTATTTAAAATACTGGATTTGACCCCATGGCCTTTGCACTGGGCTACATCCTCATGCTTTTTCTTGACAAGGTGTCAATAAATTGCTAAATTACCTATGGTGGATTGAGCTCGTGATTATGGTGCTTCAGCCTCTCAAAGTACAAGGATTACAAGTGTGTGCTACCATGCCCAGCTCGGACATAGTTCTTGAATGAATGAGAGATACCATCCTAACATGTAAACTTCATATACATGTAACAGTATTGTTTTCAGTACAAAAGCTTTTTTTCCATGAATTAAGAACAAAATTCCCCTTATCATTATTAATTAGTTATAATATAATGAAATAGTGGTACTGTCTCCCAGATTAGGATTTTTAATAAATGAGGAGTTGATTTGCAATTAGTTATGTGAATATAAGCTCCTTTAGGTAACCAGAAGTGAGGACTGAGAATTTCCTTTAAAGTGTGGACAGGAGACTGAAGAGTAATAGTCCTAACAGATAGATCTTGAGGTAGCATGAAAAAAATGCCATTTCTGAAGAAAATCCTAGTTCCAATTTAAAATCCCAAGTGCGACTAGATAAAAATAAAATGTTATTAGGCATTTAGTCAGTACACAGAACTGTACGAACCCCAAACTAAGAAACCCCAAAGTTAGGAGGTCAAAGGAGACAGTAAGAAATTTTGGTTAAGAAATGATTGAAAGTTATAAACACATAAATCAGGAAATAGACCTGACAGAAGTAAGCTATTTCCCCTGGGATTTGAAAACATTACTGTAACGATGTTCAGAATAAAGATAGTTCCTCATATGCTAGTGAAAGTAATAGGAAGGCTAAAAGAAATCTAATTAATTAGTTAAAAATGCTTGCTAAAAAGGAGACTAGTGGGGTGGACCAGGAAGAAATAAAGAGTAGTGGCACAGCCAAGGAATAAAAGACACTTAATAATGTAAGAATAGTTTGTTTTTGGCAATATTTTTCAAGTAAGAGGGTGGCCTGACTTTGGAATATAAATAGATGTCCTTGATGACACAGTCTGTTAAAGGAGAAAAGCAGCTCACTGGGCTCCTGGAGGAGCAAAAATAACTTGTGAGACCACCCAGCGCATGTACTCTGATCCCAGACTTATCAAGACATTTTTAAATTTTTGATTTTTCAACACAGTCTGGTGTGCAGGTATGTGTCTCGTTATTATTTCTTTGTCATCCTTGTACAAATAATTTACATGTAATTTAGGGCCCGGATGAGCTTGTTTTTCTTTTCAGGTGAAACTGTAAGGTAGAGGCATTTTGCTAGAGTGCTCCCTTACCAGACATTAGCTTTTACCTTTAGGCTTGAACCCCATCACCTTCCCATAATTGTATCACTTCCCTAACAACCAAGGGTATTTTAGCTAGTATTTTTGTGCCACCTGATAAACTTGTGGGGCATTTAAATATGTCTGTTCTTAGGCAAGTGCTCTGCCACTGAGCTATACTACCCAGCTCACATGTTTGTTTTTAAATAGAAAGCTCTTCAGACCTAAAGGTCAGCATACCCAGAGCATAAAATACAAGTAGAAGTGGAAAGATACAATATATTACATAATAAGAACCACCATTTATTAAGTGTTTGCTATGTGCCTGATCCTCTTAAAATGTAAGTTAGGTTTAAATTTACATGATTAAAATATTTGGATGTTAAAGATAAAAATGCTTTTTCCACTCCAATATAGCTCAAACTACTGAAATTTAAGATTCCCAGTGTTCCTGAAGGTGGACATTTTTGTGTTATTAGTTCAACTTTACTCATTAATTTCTTGAATCCAAGGCAGTGAATTTCAAATTTCAAATCAATTCACCATTTGCTCTCATTTTCTCTTGGCATCAGAACGTCATGGAGGGAGGGACTGGCAGAAATACCATCCTGGCCTAAGGATGGATCATCTGGTCCAGATGTGATTCCCTCTGTGCTTGTTCAGTCCAGCGAATTGTAGCTGGTCCTCCTGGAGTTCAATATGTGGTGTGTTCACCATGGAGCCCCTAACTCTCCCATGATTTCTGAATATAAGACTATGCTTTCTTCATCTTCCTTATTCAAACATGCAATCTCAGGGCCGGGATATAGCTCAGTGGCACAAGTGCCTACCTTGCAGATGCAATGTCCTGAGTTTGATTCCTGGTACCAAAAAATAAATAAATAAATAAAAGTGGCCACATTTCTATGTGAAAAACAAGCACATACGGCAGACCAAGCCCCTCATGGCTTTCTTCAACTACACTTTAGGTTAAGGAGCTCCAAGATCCAAGAACCAGAGAATTTACCCTGCCACCATTAGTCCACAGCATTGGTTTGAAGTTGGGATTTAAGCTTCTCTAGAACACTTGCAATGCGGTGGGGTTTTCCTGGGTAAACTAAGCTAGATCCTTTGGGTTTCCGATTCCCTTGGAGCTGTTGCCCACCATCTTAGGTTTCTAAACATGACCTTTATAGACTTCAAACTTGCTCACTCTGAGTGTTTTGGATTTTTCTATTTTAAAGAGAATAATAAAAAAGAACAATAGCAAAATACTAACATCACAGAAAAAAATGAAACAGCAGAAACATTAAAACTGATACAGGGTTTTAAAACAAACTGATAGGAATTAACAGTGGTTGTTGATAACTGTACTGCTGATGTCTGGTAGTTTATTGAAAAGAACAGTTAATGCTTAATTTTTTTTTTATTTTGACCAATTTTGCAAGCTTATATCTGGTAATCTGAGTGACAGATTTGAAGACAACAATATGCAATATGACAACCGCTGGTGAATTCCTACCATCTTGTCTAGTGAAACTGTATCATCTCTAATTTTTTTAATCATTTTTTTTCTCACTACTGGTTTGATCAATCTTGCATCCTTACATCTGGTAATCTGAGCAACTTCATGGAAGATAACAATATGTAATATCACTCTGAATTTTTATTTTTATTTATTTGTTTACTTTCCTGTAGTACCATGGATCAAACCCAGGGTCTCACACATGGACAAGTGCTGTATCACAGAGCTACAACCCAGGCTCCTGCTCTGAATTTTCAAACCCCTGCTTTCAAATTTAAAATGAAAGAGTAATCCTTTTGTTCCCTCCTTAAGCAATAAATATTACTTATTCAATGACAATTAGAATGACTACATTAGAGAACATTAGAATGACAACAAACATGAATTGTAGTCGCTAAATTTTCAAAACCATTAGCTTCTTTCTTTTATACTTCTAATAAGCATTTGCATCCCGCCAAAATTATTTTTCCAAGATTATGCTGGATTTATTCAAATTTTGTTTATCTACCAACTTACCACTCCCTATTCCAGCCTGAGATCATGGAGAGACATGTATGCTAGAAGGGATTTGTCATTTGTTTTATTGTTACATTGTTATGATTTTCCTAAGAACTTCTTTTTTCTTTCTTCTCATCCTAATATATCCTATAGAAGGAACTTCTTGAAGTTGGGATAATTCAGGTGAACAGTTTTAATTTAGGAGTGTGCAAATGGATGAATAGCATGTCAGCGTATATGATTGTCCCATCACTGGTTCTGGAAAACTTACATCACAATGGCATCTCCATTCTTCAGGATTTCAAGGTCCCCCCTACCCTGTTTAGCTTCTGCATGACTAACTGTGGGCTCTCTTCACATCTTGATGTCTTGTTTCTTCTTCCAAACTCAAACTCTTCAATACGACCTGCCATCTATGCCATAAGTTGATACCATAAACTTCTATGAGAAACAAATCTATTTCTCTCTGCATTTCACAGTCACAGCTACTGGCTTTCAATATAATATTCTGTCACTTCCTTTCTTTCTCTGTTGATTGTCCACATCTGTTCAGTGTACTTAATATGTTAGTATAAGGTTGCAAGCTTTAACTTCACTTTTCTCACAGGATCATGGCTCTGACTTGTTCCAATTCTTTTCTAAGGTGTGAATTAGTTCATGGCGTAAATATGCTTTGCATGAATGTTCCTGGGATTTCAGGCACGTCTCCACATGTAGCAGGTTTAAAATTCTACAGCTTCTAACTCAAGATGACTAATCATTGATAGTTTGTATATTCCTGATTCAAATTAAATATGCAGTGAATGTGCTAGTCCCTTCCCATCCTTCCCTCTCTCCTGGCATAGTCTGTGTTGAGATGAATACTTTTGCTTTTCTGTCATCCCGATTTGGGAAGAAGTGTTCATGTCAAGAAATTTCTTTTGACACTGCTGGCCTCTAATGAGATGTAGCGCACCCTTGCTGGGTCCTGTTGCAGTGCCTTTGGATCTGCTAGTAACACCATAATTTCTCCATGGCTTCTCTCAGCATATACACAGTCTTGTTTCCTCCCCTGATTGTGCTGTTTTTATGTTCATGGAGACCTTTTCTTCCACTCTTTAGGAGCTATGTTGGAAACTGGCTCCAAAACACATCTTCCAAAGTTGTGTCTTGGGAAGTTAAGCTATAGCCCTTTCTGCTCTCAGACTCGCCCCAAGTAAAGGGTTACATGCTGCTATTCCTCTTCAAAACTTTCTCTCCATTTGGGACAAAGTGCTCAGCACTTCTCAAAAACCTCTATATGATCTAATCACGTTTGTTCCTAGTTAATTCATTCCAGCCACCTAATTCCCCTTCTCTCACATCCTTTGAGATGAGGGAACCTGCTTTGTTATGACTATGTGGGGGGTCTTCATAGTATAAGAGCTATGTAGTAAGTCAGCCAAGCTTTGGATCTATGTAATGCACAAATCTTTCTTTTTAAGTAAGTCCGTTACTTGTGAACCAAATACATATATTTGACATGAATAATCCTGTGCATGTCTGTTACCCCTTCCTTTTCTTAAAGAAAAGACAAAAAATGCCAACGGGAGAAAAAGTGGATATTAGGATCTATATTTAATCAATGGGCTCCAAAATCAGGTAAGAGTGACCAAAAGCTAGAGTAGAAGGTGGAGATAAGCCCCACAGAGGATTAGAGCTTAGATGGAATCACTTGCAGAAGAAAAGGAACTCTCCTAAAGAGCAAGCACTGTATCCCTTGTTTAAAAGAATGGGGCCAGAACTGTGTCAACAGGGCTGTCACACAGGCCCTCAAAATGTATTTGGTTAAGATATGGGGGAGAGATAGGGCTAAACAAAGAGTCACATGGAATAGCCATCACTATAGAGAACAATCTGCCTCTATGCTAGCGCAGAACATGAAAAGTTTCTGCTTGGTGGACTTCCTGAATCAGTGACCCTAGGAAAAGTGCACACAGTCTGATAAAGTAAAACTATGTAAAATAATAGTAACGTTTTAGCAAAAGATAAAGAGCATATCTTGAATAGTATACCATATTCTCAGAAGGAACTGTGAGCATGTGATTAAATATCCAGCCAAACTATCCTTCAAATATGAAGGCAAAAGTCAAGTCAGGAGTTTTTGAGCCAAGAAGTATTGTTTCAATGAACTATTTTGAAGAAATTCTTGCAGATAACTTGGGAAGCTTTTGGCTGGGGCTTTGGTGTGGAATAGTGAATCTGTGTAAGGGCAGGGAAACCTCGGATCCCATGTGAGGGTACAGGACGACAGAACTGAGGTATGTGTCCTACATCCTCTAAAGAAAATCTGAGAGGGGTACAGACAAAGTAAATTTACTGATGGTTTCCTCTGTAATAGTTGAAAATTAGGAGACATTTGAAGCAGACAGAAAAACTGACACAAAGATTTGCATATATAGCTGCACTGTGAAACTCTAAAAAAGATAATAAAGAAGGGGAGGGAGAAAAGGTAAGAAACAGGAAACATGCTAATCTTATCATTGCTCATAATAGAAAGTTAATAGATACTGTCTAAACAAATGGAAAACTGAAGATGTTGTATTCCTGTAATTACAAAGGTTCCACTGCTGTAGTATAGGAACACAAAATTTCTAAATAGTAAGAAGAACTGTACAAACACATACACAAATAAACCAACTATACAGTTAAAGGCTAATAACCATTAAAACTGAAAATACAATACATATTTTCTCCTTCCTCAGTAGCTTGCAAGTTACATGCAAGCAAAAATATAGAATGCCTGGAGTCATTCTATATTTCTATAGATACTCAATAAATATTAACTAACTGAATAAATGATAGAACTAAGATATCTCTCATTAATAAATATCAATATGTTTTATTCTGTATGAAAGGACAAAGATTTCGGACTGACCTCAATGAAAAGCTAAAAATTCTAATTTCAAAAGGTAAATAAAAGGATAGGCAACCTTACATAAAACAAATATTAAAGAAATCAGGCCTCTGAGTATCAGAAATAGTGTTCTTGAGGCCAATAAACATTAAATTAACCTAAGAAGTTTGACCTAAGAACTGCAGGAGAAATAAGGTCTTTGGCTCTTTGGAGATTTATATGCTCTCATCCAAAAAAAAAAGCAAAACAGCAATAATTCAGAAATTTCAAGAGATACACAAGAAACTGGCAGAAACATACCAGCAGTGTCAGACATAAATTCACTGCTAGGGTTGATTTTATCTCAGTAGAGTGGGCCATTGCGTTCCCAGACTAAAGGCTTTCTGTGAGAATGTTTCCGGATGAGATGAGCAAGTGGGTGTGTGGGGGCACACCTGCCTCTACAGTTCTTCCTATTCTGTCTCTCCATTTTGCAGTTGTTGTTGGGCTCTAAAGCCATGTGAAAACAACACTGCCTTTATGACCTAGTCTTCAAAGTCCCTAGTAACCCGTGCTGTGTGAACAGAGGCAGTCATACGGACCCACTCAGATCTGAGAGAAGGGGACATAGATTCTGCCTTTTAGTGAGGGAGGTGAAGGGGAAAGCAGTAGTACTGTTCTGGAAGAGGATTTGTTACTGGAAATACTACTGTGACCATTGGTAGGAAGTACTATCTGCAAAAGTATTTTCAAAGATTTATCATACACAATATTGCATGTAGATGTAGTTTATTTGCTTTAACTGTTGCACAAAAATACTTCAATTCATGTGGTAATTCTCTGTCCAAGAACCTTTGACTTGTTTTCACATTTTTTTGTGCTTACAGACATTGCTAATATACATTAGTCTTGTATCAGTCTCTGACTATATGGGTATGTGCATGCAAGTTATGTCTCTTGAGAACATACCTAGGAGCGGAATTGCTGCTATGCTATAGAGTTCCTACGTGTGAAACATAGTGGCCCAGTATCAAGTGAGCTTCCTCAGGAGTTGAGACACCTACTTTTGGTTGCTTTACAGAGTACTTCCCCTTTATAATTATAGTGTTATAAAAGTACATTACATATTTTACAAAGTAAATTTTTTAAAAATGAAGATTTTCTTTCTCACCACTATTTTCTCAGTGCTTTGAGAAGTGCTGGGAAAAAATTATTGACTGAATAAAGCATTGCATGATACGATATGTAAATGAAATAACTTTGGAGATTTGTTTAGAAATTGAAATTCAACTATTATCTTTTAAAAGTAAAGAGAGATTTAATAAATGGTGCTGGAAAAGCTGGCTTGCCTCTTGCCGAAAACTGAAAATAGACCCCAGTCTATCACCATGCACCAAACTCAGGTCAAAATGGATCATAGACCTCAACATCAAAACAGAAACTCTAAACCTACTGGAAGACAAAGTAGGTAAAAATCTGGAAGACATAGGAGTAGGCAGAGAGTTCATGAACAAG
>PVLD010004714.1:0-121759 GCA_004027595.1 Dinomys branickii | reverse complement strand
CTGCCGCATCTCCCCCGGCAGCTCAGAGAAACACGTTCAGTTTGATCTTCCCAGCCGAGGTCCCGGCATTCACGCTCGCCAAGTCTGTCTCGAGCTGGTGGTGTTTATCAAGGAGGATCGCTCCTTTGCTGCTTACCTGGTCGCCATCTTCCCGGAAGTTCTTGGAATTTCCTTAACTCTTTACTATTTCACAGTTCTTCCTCACTACCTGAAATATACCTCATACTTCTCTTCAGCTGTCATATCTTAACTATGAGTGTATCTCACCTCTTCCTTCAGACCTGCAATGTACTTATTCTCTGTATTCTAATAATCCTGGCTGTGTGGGCCATCATTTGTAAGTTATAGTCTATTCATTTTATTATTTCTTATCTTTTCACTCTTCTCAATGAGACTGTATATTTTTTGGGTAGTGGAACTATTTCTAATTCAATTCTCTCTCTATCTCAAAGCCTTGCATTTTGGTAGGTTTTTAATACATGTTTTTTAATGGTAGATTTTTTTCTTAAAAACTTAAGTAAAAGTAAAGATATTGTCTGAAATCAAGAATACCAGGTTACATGGAGGTCATATCTGTTTTAAATGTGAAGCTTTGGGACTTGAACTAATTCTTATCCAGTAGTGTTCTAGCAAATGTTTACTGACCAACTTTCTGGAAGGGAACTAGGATAGGCACATCAATAAATCAAGCCCTGATTTGTAGAGTTTGCCAACTTTTTGGATGTAAATGTTGTACAATGGCCAGTTTTAAGCTACCAACATAGTGCTGAATGCAGTTTGGGGAAGAAATGCACAGTGAGCACTATTATATAGACTTCCCGTCGTACAGGTACCACACACACAAATAATCGCAAGCGCATAGAGAGGAAACAGCTGGCAAGTAGTATATTTTCAGCAGTCTGTTTTAATAGATTTTATTTAATTGTACATTTATATAATTTTAAATAATACTTAAGAATTGACTCACAAAAGTCCTAAAGGTGCACTCTTATGATCTGGTAGGAATCAGTCCTAGCACATCGCTATTCTTATCAGAGCTCATTGTAAAGGTTTATTTAATTGTCTGTCTGCTTGTCAAAATAGTGAGCTTTGAAGTAGTGTATTTGTTCACCATTTCATCTGATGTCAAACACTAGTAAATTCTCAGGGGTTTGTTGACTGAATCATTCTAATCTTCTACATTTTCAAAAAATTAATACAACCTAAAACAAAGTGAAATAGGTTTTTTCCTAAAAATCACGTTTGATTTTCTTCCTTCTGTTGAACTGTAGCAATATATGATAACTGTTCATCGCTAGGCACTTCAGCATATAAAATATTAATGTCTTCAATATCTTTGTAACAAAGGATATGTGAGTTATAATGTTCAAAGAAATAACTCGTAATGTAAATATGTGGAGGAACTATTTTCAGCAGAATGTCCATTACTTTTGAGCTGCTTGTGTTCTTTTAAGCCAACAAAACCAATACACTGCCAATTCCTGTGATAGATTATTTGTTTTTATGAAAGTACAGAAAATTTTAAATTTTTCCTGGGTATTGCATATCTTCCATATTTTCAGCCTAAAGTGTCGGCACTGGACAGAATTTAAAAATAGAAATTCTAGTGTTTTTATATTTCAGGACATTTTAGGGAGAAAAGGATATTTTCTAACATTTTCCAAACTGTGTTTTATAAGATCTAGCTGTGTCGGATGGTAATAGTATGTGAAAACTGATTCCAGGATCCAAATAGATGTAGAAAAGAATTAGTTAAATCTTAACTGTATTTCTTTCAGTAGCCCGTTGCAGAAGGGATACAGTACATACTGTTTCCCAAGAGATTTTTTTTTTCACGAAAGTATCACAGAGACCTAATGTTCCAAGAAATGTTCGGAGAAATATTGCACTTATATATGAACAGAATCTGGAGTGGTTAGAATTCAGAGAGCTCAAAGGTTATCTAGATTACTTCCCCTGCCCACACACACCCTTGTCAGAATCCATTGTACATCACTCCTGACAGATGGCCATCCAGCCACTGCTGAATAAAACCCTTAGCGGGACACTTACCACCCCAAAAAGCAGTCCACCCCACTGCTGGCCTCCTTTCCTTTTTTAACAATGTTCTTCCTTATAATTGAACCAAAAATCTGTTTCTCAGTAAATTACTCATTCCTTCCAGTTTTGCCATCTGGAGTATTGGCAAAACAAGTTTACTTTCTTTTCTGCAAGATGCCTGTCATGTTTCCTGTTACCCTTCTCTTCTTTGGATTGAATATTTCTACCTTTTTCAACTCTTATCGCCAATAAGGAAGTTTCTAGAATTCTTAACATCCTGGTACTCTTCCCTGGATAGTGTCCAGTGTCCCTCTCAAAATGAGATGCCGAGAATTCAACACAGTCTGCAATGATCTGCCAAGTACAAATGTTTAACATTTTATTCAGCAAATAATTCTGGAGCCACTGTTCTATTTCAGACAGTTTGCTGGATGCAGGAAATACAGCAGGCCCAACACAGTTGTTGACAGGAAAATATAATTTCCTTTCAACCTTTAGAAGTTCATAGTTCAGATAGATTTCTGTAACAAAAGACAGATTAACAAGAAATCGCAACAAGTTTATTAACATGTACAGTGCATATTACACACATGAAACCTCAGGAAGAGGTGATGCAAAGCAATGGCTTAGAACTCTGGCTTGTACTACATATTCAAAAAAAGAACAGTACAAAAATAAATAAATAAGCTTCCAAAATGCAGGCAGTCATGGTGGCACCCACCTGTAATCTCAGCGTTTGGGAGGCTGAGGCAGAAGGATAGTTGCGAGTTTGAGACCAGCCTGACCTACAAAGTGAGCACAAGGCCAGCCTGAACTGCATAGCGAGACCCTGCCTCAAAAAGACAAAAATAGATAAATAAATAAAGAACAACAAATTTTAGAGAAGGGACAAGACAAAGGAAAGCAGTTTTAGACTTCTGGAACTGAGAAACTTTAGGTCAGTAATTATTTGGGAAACGGATGGCGTAAGGTTTGTTCATAGTTTCCTCTGATGTTGGTTCTGAGCTAACAAGAGTTATCTTCTCATCTTGATTCAAAGAAGGAATCTCTCAAAAGAAGCACTAGTGCTTGCTACAGGTAGGGAAAGGCAATCCATGTGGGACTTTCTCCCGTTTCCCAAGTGCCTTTGGCTCAAAATACTCAGTGTGCCGATTGGTGTCTTTGGGATGTCCCAGTTTCTTTCACAGGCAAGGTCGTAGCTTTCATGGAGCTTACTGTCAGTGGTGGAAGAAGCCAAATAAGCCAGGCAACGTATAAATATATAAGATGTTGTAAAGACAGTGAGACAGGATAATATCATAGAAGGTGCCTAGGAGGCTGGAGCTTACTTGAGATCTGAGGTTGGAGAACGCCTCTCAGGAGGTGCCATCTGAACCATTTCTGTAGGATACAAAGGGACTGAGAGCAGTGCATTTCAAGTAAGGGAGGTGGGAACAGGAGCACCCAGTGCTGGGCAGGAATTGTCAGTGCCAGGAAACCCTGTAGAGGAAGTGTAATGAGAGAAAGAGAAAGTAGCTGGAGGTGATAGCAGGGAGAAAAGCAGCAGCCCAGTTTATTTGCGGTGTTGCAGTCACTGTACCAAGGCTCGGGTAGGAACACACAGATTTTGAGCCTAGTGGGAGGCCATTGAAAGATGTAAGCAAAGTGTGACTCAAACTTCTAAAGATTAGTCCAGGTGATTTGACCTTCCTGTGAGCCATGATGCTACACTGAACCGCAGGAAGTCCACCCAGGATTTTTTGTTGTTACCCGTAGCTTTTTAAGAACCTGGTCAAATTCCCAATTCATATTTTTATCAAATTGATAATCCAAGTGAAAAACATTTCTTGCTCTTAAAATTGATGAAGTTGATCTCATGTTATCAGGATAATGTTGAATCCTGATTCTGTCACTAGTAGTAGTAGAACATTCTCACCTTTCTGGATTTAAGTTGAATAAGTAGTATATGTCTTTGTTTAAAGTTATTAATAAAGTTTCTGCGTGAGTCACTTCCAAGTACTGTACTCTGTCAGGGATGCCCTTTTAGGCTGAGAAGAATCCATCAAGCAACCTTTCCTCAGTATAGTTTTTTTAGCCACCTATTAATACTTAAGTTCATCAGTTCTCAGCCATTCTTTACCTCAACCTCAAGTAATTGAAGACATGTAGACTATTTTGTCTACTGATAACTGTAAGAAAATTAATGTAAAATCTATGTGAGTTCATGGTAATGCTCAGATAAAATTTTGTCTAAATTTTCATAACCTAAGAAGTCATTAAAAGGTAATAGTTTCTAAAATGCATTTCCTCTTTTAAAAATATGTGCATAGCATTTCCCTGACTCCAGTCTTTGTGATGAAAATTGGGGTGCAAGCAAAATTGTTAAGGAATTAGGAAGAAAGCATCTTTCCAAGGGAAAGAAATATAGCAACATCTGCTGTCCCTTTAAATCCATGCTTATATGTATTCAGACATAGCAACTTTTCAGAGTATTCTGACAATGACATAGCAAAAATTTATGGGAAATACAAACTAAAATAATAAACAGAGAAATAATCTAGTATTCCTGTTCTTAAGTATTCCTTGAAGGCCTGGCAGAATGTGAGATAGGTTAAATTACTGGAAGCTAAAATTTATCAGTTACCTATCTTTTTAGTCCTAATGTTCAGCCACCAGTAGCTGGTTCTAGCTTACGGTAGAAAGTACCAGTAAAAGTGTAATCTGAGCACAGGTCAGGCAACCAAGGTCATCTTAGACTTCCTTGGCACACTGCCTCTTTAGCTTGACACTGACGGTAACTGTGCTTATTTCCCAGCTGGAACACCTGCTTCATGTAGCTAGCTAGAGTCTTTTGCCATCTGATTTTCTCTTCTTTATAGTCTTATTGTCAAGATTTCATTCATTTTTTGGCCATTGCCATTTCTGTGTTATGGGGAACAAAAATATTTCTTTGCCCTAACATCTGTGTTGCTCAGCATCCGGTTTAGGCACATCTGAGAACCACAGAGCCATTCACAACTGTTGCTAGTCCCCAGAAATTCTGATTTAATTTGGTACAGTTCAGTGTTATCAAACTCTCACTCTGTCCTCATGTTCTTATTCATCTCTGTGGCACCAGAGATTCTGTCCTAGAGATATGTCCCACCTGTTTGGCTAGGTTAAACGTAAAAAGAACTTTCTAGTTAATGTTAGCTGAGCAGCGTGTTTGTACTATACCCTCTTTCCCAGGTCCATTCTTCTGCTGCTGGGTCTATAGGCACAATGATACTTGTGAACAAGTTTCTGGAATTCCTAGGTCCTAGTGAGTTCAAAGATATCAACTTACTATACTTCACATGCTGTGAAGCTAAAAAGAATTCAAGAGGAAAGAAGCTTACATCAAATCTGAGAACATTACTGGTTGTTTCTGATGAGAATGGCAAAGGGAAAGATAGTCCGGGAGACCTAGGAATTCTCTTCACTCCTTTACTACACTCAGCAGATATTTTATTTTTAAAATACAAGCACAGCCCTCAGCAAAATTAAGAGGCTGGATGAGACCCTGAGGCATTTTTAAGTTTTGAGCCCTTTTAACTTCCATCCCTCCCTTTAAGTGGTCCCTCATATCCATTTATTCTGCTGAAGTATTGTCTCCTCTCTGTCTCTTTCCCTTTCTCCCTAGAAGCCAGTTTTTTAAAGGACTTGCTTGTTGGCATTAATTAAAGAAGAAAGATGCCATATGATCGAGACCATCAGCTAGAGATTTTCACTGTATATTGTTCCTAGTTCACGTGATTTTTTAAATATCTTCATATCTTTCCCCCTTCAGGAAGTAGGTAGCACAGTGCTTCCCTCCAGCTGATTATGACACTGCACAGTGCTCCTCCTTCTATTCCTAAGCCATTTCAAGATCAGCTCTTTTTATTAGCAAACAAAAGTGGACACTTGTTTCTCATATATGGCTTATTCCAGTCATATGGCAAAGAGAACCTCTCCTGCTTTATATTGCTGTCTCAACTGTGCTGAACCAGCAACCATCATAGAATAATCTAAAGGGCTAGACCAGAAAACCAACCGAGTTCTCCCTGTGGGTTTCAGTTGCTCTATAGTACAAGTAACCTTGGTGGTGTCTTCTAATAAGATATGAAAATAGAGTATGCCAGCGACCATCACTATATATCTTCCACTTTTTGGGAAGACAGGATTGAATCTTTATGTCACTTGTCAAGATACCAGCACAAATGCATTTGAAATTGTATGACTTTCATTCTAAGACCTTGGGCTCCATAGTTTATCCTTTAAGTTTCAAATCTCCGAATTCATTTTCTTACCTCATATGCTCAAGTCATGATGTAAAATTACTGTTCACATAGTATAGATTGATTAATGATTGTGAAGAGCATAGTGTGCACCCTTTTCCATTGGTAGGATAGTAGCCCTTAAGTCAGTTCCCTGTGTTCTCTCTTCGAATCAGTTAGTAAACCCTCTGTCTCCCTTCCCACTTAAGTTAGTGAACAATTATTACATTACTACAGTGATTACCTACAATGATTATATCCCCACATATATAGGCTACAATGTGAAAAGCATTGATTTTAATCTGGTAGCTGGTAGTAAACCTTTAGCTTTATCACTTGTAGTCATGTAAATAGTACTGATCCCTAACACTGACCTGGATCTCCTTACCTGTGATCTGAGATACTTAACTCACCCCGTCAAGAAGATTAAGTGATCTGGGATAGGTAAAATCACTTCATGAAGTGAAACCGTACCTGAATATTAGATGAAATGCCAGGCCTGCCCCCCACTACCTCTATGACCCTTCACAGGAAAACCAATTTCCTTGAGCTTTAGGTGGCTCATCTAAGAGGTGGAAATAGCACTTGTTCAACCCTTCTAGCATAAGTATGGAGATTAAGTATTGCATTTAAAAGATGTAAAACCTATACAGATTAAAATATGGGTGTAATTATAAATAAAAATGTGTACATGATGCTTTAGCAAGTTGCAAGAGAGCATTACGTAAGTTAAGCATATGAGGCTCACTGCCTAGGCCTGAGTCCTGGCACTGGCATTTACTAGCAGTGTAATCTCACCTCTTTGGTGATTGCTTGTTTACTTCTCTATCACCCCAAGTCTGTGAGTTCCTTGAGTATAGACAGACTGTCTTCGCATGGCATATGCAGCTCCTAGTGGCATAGCTAACATGTAGGAGGTGCTTGAGAAAATTCTGCTGAATGAATAATTTCATCACTTTTTATCATCCACCATACTTTTATGCCGTGGTACTGTACAAGTATCACTCATGTTTATAAAAGTAGTATAAGTTGGAACTGATAGGCCAATAGCCAATTAATGTAGTTGTTTAAAATCAATAAAGCTGCGCCCATTCTGCACCTCTAGATTACTTCATGATTTGCTTGATAGGTTCTTGCTTAAAGCCAGAAATGCTATGGAAAAATAGAACACGTTAAAAATAATACTTTCAAGATACTCTGTCTGATTGCCTTAGCACCCTTGAACTAAAAAGACATAATTATATTTGGCAAATAGTGGAAGATACCCCAAATGCCTTTGAGAATCACACATAGTGGAAATACTTCAAGAATGGGGACCTGGCAAGTGGTCAGGAAATGTTGATTCTGAAAGTAAATAGTGTTATATTCAGTTCATAAACTTCAGAGTGTTTTCCTATACTTAACCCCATGGCAGTTAATCTAAACCTGTAATATTAAATCACGTTCAAGTTCATCAAAATAATGTCACAATCCTGGCTCCTCTTAAGCTTCAGCTATTTTGAACAGCAAGTGGCATATTATTGCAGCTTGCTGTCCCATCCCAGAAGGTCTTTCAGCTTCCAGTTGCTATTTGTGACCGTCTCCCATTCCAGCAGGTCTCTTT
The DNA here is from genome assembly GCA_004027595.1 of Dinomys branickii. NCBI lineage: Eukaryota > Metazoa > Chordata > Mammalia > Rodentia > Dinomyidae > Dinomys > Dinomys branickii. The sequence goes on along the minus strand of PVLD010004714.1, from coordinate 113,860 downwards.
GCTACCATCTTTGGCACTCTGGGTAGTATTTGATTCCTTTCCCTCCAAACTTTGCAAAGCCAAACCCAGTGGCATCAATTAGATTCTCAAAAACTTGATCCCCCTTTTCTCCCTGTTCTTTTCTTGGGAGAGTGAAATCTACAGCCAATGCTTGTGTAGTCTTAGAATTTTTCTAAACAGCCGTTAGAGGCAAATGGCACCACAGCTCCTTCTACATTTCAAGCACATGTCCCAGAGGTAGCAGGACAGAGCATCAATCTTCAGCGCCACCTGGCTCCCTGATAAGCTTTTGTTTTATGTGTGGCTGTGCTGTCAGGAGCCTTGCTCCCTCTATTCCTGCCATCTCACCCAGAGAGCGTTTCTGAATATGACAACCATCTAAAGACGAATTATCTCCTCGCAAAGTTAATTTCTGTTCCTCAGCAGGGAGCCACTGGTTCCCGCTGGGACTGAAAGTGCTGCTGTTTGGTTAATGGATGAGTGTCTCTTGGATCCTGGTCCCCCACACTGGAACTGCTGCAGCGCCTGGCTTTCCATTTGCTTTAATTTCCTACTTGCAGCTGGCATTAGGAGACCTAAATGGGTTTATTCACAGGATAGGGCTCACAGGCATTAGCACAGGGAGGAGATGAGATTGAAGACCAGGACGAGAGAGCTGCTTCTGTGCTCCCCTGATCAGTTAGGACAGTTTGGTTGGTCGGTTGGATTTTATTTTGTTTTGTTTTTTAAATAGAGTGAGTTCACAAAATCCTTCTAGAAGCATAAAAAATGCCCTAAAATAGTTAGAAAAGAGTGACAAGTTTTTGTGTGTCTTCAATGCACAGAATTGTGAAGAGAAAATAAGATGCTGGATGAAAATTGCTGTAGCACTTTTAAGTGTAATAGTCAGTGTTGCTAATCTTTTATATCCTGAGGCTCCTTAAAAATAGCAGAAACTTTTGCAACAAATGGTTGTTTTGTCTTCTGGAGAGCAGAGCCAAAGTATAGATGAGAGAATTCTTGATGCTACATCTGGAATGTTTGTAATAGATATGAAACTGCCACTTTTGTTAGTCAAAGAAGGTCGAAGCTTGGCAATGCCAGCCTGCACACTGTTGGCTTTTTAGATGTAATTCTGAAGGCTTACAGAGTGCCATAGGTAAGCTCTTCTCTCTGAAAACACCCGAAGCTTGTAGGCTGATGCCCACTTGTCCTTGAAAGGAGTCCAACTGTAAGCTGTTAACTGTATCAGAAATATGACTCAGACTTGCTCTGCTAGGGGAACATCTGGCTGCACAGACTGAGTAGTGTCGGACAGCTCATTTTCCCTTTCTAAGCCTCATTTTCCACAGCATTTCTACATATTACACAGTCAAGCTAACAGAGCATGAGAGATCACCAGACTGAAAGTGAGGAAGCAAGTAAAACAGCCTCGTTCCTCAAAAGTGCCTCCAACACCGAAAAGTTTAATTCTGGTGACTCCAGAGATGTGTTTACCTGACAGTTTGTGAGAAAGAAGTAAGAACCATACAAAAATCAAATGAGAAGGGAATATTTCTTTCCTTCTACTTGCTATTTTAGGCAAATATCTTAATATGTACAAAGTTTTGTTTTACACAAAGCCAAATAATATTTCAGAGACACTGGTGAATTGATCAAGATCCAATACTTAATTATCTGTTTAGAGCCAACAAACAAGTGCTTAATAGATAGTACCTATACTTCATACTTTTAGTTTTCAGGTAGAGAAGTTAAGTTATTAAGGCCCATGATAAAACAGTAGCCTGTACAAAAGGTTTTCTACTTTTAAAAGTACCTCCACATACATGACCTCATGATCTACATTAATCTGCATGCCCTCAACCTGCATGTGTTTGTTTCTCTAGATATAATTAAAAATCATTCAGGCATCTCAACTACACTCAACTGCTCCCTGTTACCCTCACATGCTGGGAGCATTCCTGCCTTTACATTCCTGCTCTCACCTTTCTCTAGTCTTCCACCCACGCCCAAATACCAAATATGACTGGCTCAACTGGTACCGTTTTCACAAGGCATCCTCAGCTGGTAGTAATTCAGCTGTCCGCGCATCACAGTGAGGCATGAAAGGAAGGGTCCCCTACGAGGACCTTGTGTTCAGTCAGGGTAGATACTGAGACCCAGAAGAGGGCGCCAGAGGTTTTCAGGAAATAAGGAAAAGGGCACTAGGACCAGAGACAGTAGGCCTCAACTTTGGGTTCACAGGAACTGTCTGGGGCCTTGTTTAAAAATGAGCTATGGTCACCACCACCCTCTAGATTCTGATTCTCTGGATCTGCAGTGGGGGCCAAGAATCCAGTTTTAATAAGCATGCAGGGTGATTGTGATGAAGGTGGCTCCTGGACTGACTTTGAGAAACACTGGTTTGGAAGACAGGTACCTATTATGTTAAGGAAAGGAAGGCAAGATTAGAAATGTCAGCAGAATTCTTTCAAAGTTTTTTCTAAACTCAAGCTCTTGTTCTTCTGATATCACAAATAGAAATATGGGATAAGGTACTTAATCAGCAGTTGGTTATATATGTAGCTTTAAAAACAATTCAATAAAGCCATTAGGCATATGCACCAACCCTGACTCATGTGAGTCAGACCTTTAGTTCTCTTTTTTTTTTTTAAACATGGTTCATTAAAAAGAGGTTTAATCCCTGGACATTTTATTTCTTGAATTGATTGATTGACTAACAGAAGTACTAATTACAGCAGGAAGGATGACCTTTAGTTAAGCCAAATCATTGCTCCCAGCTGTGAAACTCATGTGTGGCTCTTTCTAAGACTTTCAGGGACATCTACAAGAAGTGAAGGTTGTTCTCTAAACTGAATCTGGGAATAGGGAGAAATGCGTGCATGCATACATAGGTACACACACACACACACACACCACTGAGCTTCACTCTCGGCTCTGTATATATTTCTTTTTATAAAATGAGGTGGGCATTACATAGGGAAAACACTTTTGCAATATGCTTACATTTAGTGATGCGACAAAGTGTATGTTAATGGTGAGAAATCAGACTAATGGGCATAATGTATGAGGAAAAGCACTCAAAAATTAACATTGAAAGAGCAGTTACCAGACTGAGGGTCTCTGAGCTGTTGTAAGGACCCACAGTCGGAATCACTTGTCAGCATCGGCGACAGTTTTGTACTTTGTATATTTACTCCATTGCAACATTATGCCAAGAAAACACAGGCTGCCATCTAGTTTGGAATAGCTCTCTTATTTGGAAAAACTCCCCGCTTTGTAGCTCTGGGACTGTAGTGACTGACAGTTGTGATATTGAGCAGTTCAACTGGATTCTACTGACCAAACAGTTACATGAATTAACAGATTTCATAAAAGGCAGTAGGTGGCCCTTGTGTTACTTGTTTTCGAACTTGTCTCTGTTTAGGATGGCACTATTGGCAATAATATCTTCTCATGTTGATTCTAGAATCTGCTCTTTCCGTATCTAGGACTTACTAGCATGACCTGTTAGCACTTTGATGATTGTTGGCACTGTCTCTGCAGTCATCTCTAATGGCCCCTTCAGACAGCTATGAGGAAATAGTACAGAGCATCGAATGGCTACTGTGGTTATTTGTTGACAGGTTCTGAAAGCTGATTTTTTTTTTTTTTTTTTTTGGTCTTTTCGAGACAAGGTCTCACTATGTGGTTCAGGTTGGCCTTGAGCTCACTTTGTAGCCCAGGCTGGTCTCAAACTTGACATGATCCTCCTGCCTCAGCCTCCCAAGTATGCCACCATGCCTGGCTTTACCTGGGCTGATTAAATGTGGAAATTAATGATACTGAACATTTGGATAGCATTTTATGTACTACCTTTATATGTATCCTATGCATAAGCACCTTGTGAGATAGGTTGTTCTTTCCATCTTTATAAAAAGGAAACTATATAACTTAGTTTATATTGCACCATAAGTGCTAGATCCAAATCTAGTATCCAGCTCTTCTAACTCTGATTCTGTGTTCTTCTTTCTTCATTTCTTATTCTGGACCAGGAAGACTTTAGGGGTTCTCATTAATTTACAAAATTGAAGAAGGATCACTAAGTCATTTCTCTAGCTCCCAATTTTGTAGTGACTATTAGAATTTAATAATTTGCCAAATACCAATCCATGGCATATTGGTTGATAAGCAGTAAATTGTCCAATCATGTCCTTCTAACTTGAAAGACATTTGCATTCAAGTTAGAAAAGGCAGAGGTAGTCGATGAGTGTAGATAATTATGAAACAATACATAAATTATGTGGACCAGAAGTGGACCATAAACATTTTCTTTCCAGGGTATATCTGGAATGAAAGTGAAAATATTTAAGAAGTGAAATAGTGAAAATAAGTAAGAAGTAAAAATGTGTGAGTGAGGCCAGATGATCAAACTCCCCAGAGTGCAAGCTGTGGTGTCGCACACCTATAATCCCAGCACTCACTCGGGAGACTGAGGCAGGAGAATCGTTGCAAGTTTGAGACCATCCTGGGCTACATACTGAGTCAAGGCCAGCCTCAACTGCAAAGCGAGACCCTGTCTCAAAAAGACCAAAAAAAAAAAAAAAAAAAAATCCCTGGAGCAAGAGTTTTAAGAATAGAGAGCTAAGACAGACAGGATTGTAGTCATAAACCCTGGTAACACTTAATGGCCTGGGGACAGTGACAGGGAGAGGTCCTCTCTGAGCACTTAACAGTGTAATGACAATCAAGATAATTACTGTATCTAGCACCTCATGTACTATTTTGAGTTTTGGATTTTAAAGCTTGACAACATGGTGTAACTTCTAAAGAAAACAGAAATGTGTATGTTCTTTCTCCAGAAATGGTTTCTGCCATCCCAGTCTTTGCTGAAAGTTTCACCCTGGCCCTTCTTGGAGGTTCATTTGCAAGTCCCTTTGGCTGATTTGAAAACATCTGGCTCTGCTATACCACCCAAGCCAACCAATCTCAACCACTGGACTTTTCCAATGGTAGTATATAATGGGGCTCCACAACAGCCACATATAGTGATGTGGGGTGCTGTATGGAAATGAATTCTGCCACTTAGGGAGCTGCCATTCCTCCATTGAGGTATTCTTAGGCACCAGGGATCCATCAGGAGTGATTATGGCAGTGGGCTCTGGACCCATACTGCCTCGCCTAGGACGCATTACCTACTTTTTCTGCACCGTTTTGCAAAATGGCAATAATAGTATTTTTGTAAGAAACTGTCATAAGGATGAAGTAAATTATGTACAGGTTTCTAATTTACACATGCTGGAAACATTTCTAAAACGGTGGTCAGCACTTAGTAAATGTTGACTGCTATCATTACCTTTATTGGCATCAGCCCTTTCGAGACATACAAAACCCTCTGCCCTTCGCACTGAAGACAGTGCCAGCCCACATTCCTCCCTGGCATCTATCCAGTAGATTTTGCTCTTGCAACAAAGGAAGCTGTTGATCCTTTCCTGAGGAAATAGAGACTTGGTTATTCTCTCACATGGGGGCAGAAAACTAGAAATATACTTTTCTCCCCCTCTCTCCAGTTTCCAAAAGCAGTTAGAACAGATTTAGTCCCTCAGAAGATTATTCTGCCATGTTCACTTAAATGTGATACAGTATGACTGTAGGATAATAGTGGAAAATCCCTTCCTTAAACCTGCCAAAGGCCAATCTTTAGTCCCCTCAAAAGTGATGCTCATTTTGAAAGAGACCAGAACCCTGAGCATAAATTTTATATATATATACATATATGTGTATATATACACACACACACACACACACACACACACACACACACATTGAGAGAGAGAGAGAGAAGGGGGCAAAGGAAAATTATAACTTGTATACTAGACTCTGTATGTTATCTGTGTGATTTAAGGGTTACTTATCTTTTAAACCTGGAAAACGCATGAGGTTATTTCATCAATTTGATAATAAAATTTTTGCCAAGAGTATAGAAGGTGGGAAGACAAGAATTTTTAAGTTAAATTATAATGCTATAAACTGTTAAAGTTATAGCTCTTCATAGAATTTGGTTCAAAGAGATCCTTTCTATTATTCAATATTAAAAACAAGAGTTTATAACTGCTTTATTTATTTTTCTGATCACACTTTGTGGCTTGGGCTGAGGTTATGGAACTGTGCAGATTTGACCAGGCCATTTATTTAGGAAACCCAGAATATGCATATCCTTAGGTCATGCTTTCTGGGCTAGGCTACGTGAATGAACATTCTCTCTTCTGCTTTCTGGAAATTGAAGGCCTGGCTGCCAGCATTTGTGAAACTGAATGGGAAAACCTTAGAAGAGGGCTAGAGATTCTCGGTGTCCAGTGTTCGTAAATTTGTCTAATGCCTGTGATTTCCTTTGCTTTTAGTCCAGAAACCATCTCTGTGTAATTCTTTCCAGAGATTAAAGCTTCAGGTTTTCACTGGGGTGGAGAAGAGACAGTTGCCTCTGGGGTAGAGAAGGAATCTGGGAATCTGACTATGTAAATAGACCTTCCAGTAATCTTTTATTAGCTACTTCTTCTCTTTTGCTCCAGGTGTTCATGGAGCTGTCAGGAATTCAAAGTAGAGAGAATTGGACACTTCCCAGCTTTCCCTACTACTGTCACAGGATTTTGAGTCAGGTTTCTTGAGTGTGGTAAAGACATTTCCCCTCTTGTCTGCTTTCCAGCTTCCAAAACTGGGCTGCTGTCCTTTCTCCGTCCTGGTCCCCTTGCCCCTGTCTTAGTCACTCTCTGGCTGCTGGGACGAAATTCCCCCACCCACAACATAAAGGGGCCGCACTTTACTTTTGCTCATGACTTCACGCCATGATCACCTGGCCCCAATCACCAACAGAGTGGCAGAGGGAGAAAAAGTTGCTCAACTGCCAGCAGCCAGGAAGCAGAGAGCAGAGGGAGGCCGCGGGAAGGAGATGTGCCTTCCAGGCCACGCCTGCGCCACTCATCGCCAGCCAGGCCCAGCAGCCGTTAAGCAAGTCAGCCATAGCACCCGCGTGGGTCATTTACCTTGCAAACACATGAGAAGTTCGAGGGACATTTTTAATGTGAACAAAAATACTTTTATGTAAAGGAAAAAATAATCTTGGAAAGGCAAAAAAGAATTTCTTCACTGTAATGTCAGTAGGGTTTCGGGGGAGAAAGAATGAGTGTGAAGTTTAGCCTGCTTGCTTTAGCTGGAAGTAAATTCTCCCCTCACTCGACACGTCTCTCACTCCTGCTGCCTGTGCCTTTGGTCGGCAAGCTCTGACCTTCCTTTCCCACCAGGTGTCTGAGGAGGCGTGTGGAGCGCCAGCCCTTACCTCCTTCTACCAGAGCAGCAGAGGCCCGGCTTTTGTACTTACTCTCCACAAAGGCCCAAGCTGTACCCTCACTTGTCAGTGAACCATTTTAGAGCACCCCGACCATGGTGGAAAGCGCCGGCGTATCTCTCTTGTGTGTAGCTGAGCTGTGGTGTCTTTTCTCTCATCCTCCAGAAGACTAAGAGTAAGTTACACTTCCTTCGCGCCAGGTCCCTGCCTGACAGCTTGTGATTTCATTTCTAATGTGGTACGCAGGGAAGAGAAGCCCTGGAGTGCAGCTGCCTGGGGGCAGCTCCGACCTCTACCACTTTCCAGCTGTGTTATCCTGGACATTGAACTTAACCTTTCTGCAGCTCCCTGTCTTCATGTGTAAAATGACATACATGAGCACTAAATGATAGGAAGCAGGACACCCTGCTTAGCATAATGCCCGATGTAGAGGAGCCATTCAGTGAAAGTCTCCTTTTATTCTCACATACCCTTAGCTCAGTCCTTTCCTGATAGTGGATGCTCAAGAAACATTCACTACATGATTGTTCCCAGAAAAAGCCTGGCAGAGGTTATTCATTAGACACGGCCGTTCTCTTTTCTGTACCCAAGCTGTGTCACATCAGCCATGGAGAGAAGGTGGGAGGCTTCTCTGAACTAGGATGTTATGCAGGAGAGTATGACTGCGAGAGTAAGGGGCGCTCGGGGAGCACAGTCACAGTGTTCAGTAAACCTGAGAGAGCCTCCATCTTAATGTTGTCTTTAACCAAACCCAATGTGGGGGTTATAGCTGTGCTTCCACTTTGCAATTATAAAAGTGTTAACCAACTTCCAAGTCAATCCACAGCTTACCACTTGGGATCTGGAAACTAGCTGATTTTTTGACCTGAAGCACTCTGCTATGTAGGATTGCCAATTATAATTATACATTCAGGTGTCAATTAGCAAAACAGCCCATTATTTGGCAGTTTGGAGTAATGAGATGGATCTTGCCCTAATCTTGCAATTTGATAAGCATTTGATAAGTGCTTTATGCCTAAAATTTTGTATTGTGCTAAATGTACTGAAAGATACAGGAAGAGCTGGAAGTCAATAATTTTCTATTGTATATGCATTCCTTTGTGATCTTAGGAATTATTGAATAGAATCTTAAGCAATAAAGAAAAAGGCAGAATGTTTTTCCATAAACAAAGTCTTTTCTCACACACGCCTCCCCAAATCCCTTTTTAGTTAAGTGATGAGAGTTTCAAAGACCTCCTAAGGCAGACATGGAAATCCACTTACTGAAAAGGTCATCTGCTGTATGATTATACTGGATTCTGTGTATGACTATGAGGAACCCTTGATAAGTGAAACAAATTGTCTTTCTCTAAAGACTACGTTTCCTGTGATATTAGACTTATTTTGCATACATCAGAGCTATCTATCCAAGATTTTCTCAGTGCCATGTCCTACTTTATGCACAGATTGTCTTCATTAAATTCTTTGGTCATATTTTCTTTTTTTGTGATCATGACTCGTATCTAGATATCCCCCCAAAGCCCATGGAACAAGAGTGTGTGATCCTAGGATTAAGGATGTGTAGTACTAAATTAGTCTACTGATTGGAATTAGCATAGTTGGGTGGGGCGGAGTACATTTTCTGAAGACAGCAGCCCCACCCTGGATGTAAGTGGCACCACCCAAAGTGTTCCTAGCCTGGACAGGGAAAGGGGAAAAGCAGGCTGGCTCTGCTGCTTGCTGCTTTGCTGTCTCTTTCCAGCTTTGCGATGGACTATTTCTCCTCTGCAGTGCTGTGCCACTCTGCCTTGGAGCCACCCAATTGTGAATTAAAACCTCTACAAACCGTAATCCAAGACAAACCTTTCCTCCATTAACTTGTAGGTATCAGGTATTTTGTCTCAGCAAAAGAATAGTAACTAAGACAATGGTTTATTATTACGGCTCATCTAAAGCCTGTTGTTTTAGGAAATATTATCTACTCTTCCTTGATCTCTGCTTGTTTTCCATGAAAGAAGTTTCTACAGAACCAAGAAAGACGTGAGTCCTTGCTCAGAAACTTGGGAGTGGTTGGCAGGGGTCAGCGGCTTTCTTTTGTCTGCCACCCGTGGCCTGTAGAATGGCAGAGCGCACAGGCCCGGCCCTGCTCTGGATTACCTTCTCAGGCTGCTTCACACCTGACCTCTTTCTCCACGCCTCAGATTAGAGTGCAGATTCTGTTTTTCATCAGCTTGTTATTATTTTTGTCTCCCTCTTCCTGCATTTATTTTTTAGCTTTGGTGATTTGGGCTCTTATAAGATCAGATCTCCAGATCACCATCCATTCCACTTACTTAAAAATGGATGGTTTGAGATAGTCACTCTCCTGATGCTCCTGAGGTTGCTTCTGAAATTCTCAGAATTTGAAGGAGCTGGTTGATAAATACACACTGCTGTTAACTAAAAGTAAATCCCATAATACTGAAAACAGAATTAATACTTGAGAAATTTCTCAGTTCTTAATTATTTCACTAAGATGACTGCACTTGACATTATTACATCTGTTGTAGCTGATGACAACTGTATTGTATCACTAAGCATGTTTCTGTACATCTCTTCCTACCTCTGAGTTGTGACATCATTAGCTGATAATTTCAGCATCATTAGCTGCTGAAACTCAGCCCTGGGATAACTATTTACATTACTAAAACCTGAAAACACTATGAATCAGGACTCTTCGAGCTCCCTGAGGAGCTGGCTGTCAGCCGTCCGCCAAGACATCACCAGTCTTCCTCTTCTGCTTACCACTCACCAGTGGCCTCGTAGTGCCCCAGTTCCGTTTATCTTCAAAACGGGAAAACTGCCTCTCCAAGTAGACGTGCTTACCTTATACTTCTTTGTCCCAAAGCCCTAGTGAACATCAAGTCCAGATTTTTACTCAGTTTATGACTACTCATTTGTACCTCCTACCATCCTTTTTATTTCTAGTGAATCAATCATTCATTTCTCTCTTCCTCCCTCTACCTCCCATCTCCTCTCCTTCCTCCTCCTTCCTATGCTTTATCTACAGTGAGTAGGAGCAGGGTCTCTGGATACAGACTGAGGAGCTTTGAATCTGGTACCACCACTTACTACTCGTGTTACCATGGGCTTCTTACTGAGGTGTTTGCCCTTCAAGTTTCACCATCTCTGAAGTGGGAAAAATACCTATTATCATAAAGTTATTATAGAACTTAAATGAGTTAATAGTTTTAAAAGCACCTAGAATAATTCCTAACATAGTAAGCAATACATGCAGTCATCTAATAAAGTAAACATTTGTATTTGTTATCTAGTCCCTGCCTGTAGGCTTATTATATTGTAGAGCTCAGTACCAAAACCACAGCAGTAAAGGAAGCCAAATGAATAAAGGAGGCAAAATGGCCCGCAGCTGTAACATTGGGTAGTGTCTCTAGGAAACTAGGAAAAGGGTAAATGAAATAAACCAGAAGCAGGGTGGGTATCAGGGGGAGAAAAATAAAAAATAAAGAAGTTAGAATAACTAACAAAAATTAAAATACAGATATTATAAACTTTACTTTTTCTTTCAAAAAATACACAAGAAAAATAAAACATTTTTCTAACTACATAGAAAATTCCCATTTTGATTTTAGCAATTAAATCAATTTTGGCTATCATTCAAGGCAAAAATTTGGTTTCACGTATATAAGGTACTTAGGCCAAATCAGACGTGTGTTGACAAGAGCCATGGGACAGAGTAGGATGAGTGTCCATATCTAAAAAACACAAGCCCAAGAGTCGAACTGCTCATTTGTCTGACCATCTGGAAACCTCTAGTGATCTAGGCACTTAATTTTACCCTCATTTTTAGAACAAAAGGAAAACAATAAAAGAAAATGGGCAGCAGAAACATGCTACTTTTCATTTAAAAAGTCGTAGTGATAAAAGCAGCAGAGGATTTAAAAGAACAAAACGGAAACCATTAAAGTGAGTTGAACGCGCTGCCCGTGCTTTGCAGCGGATTCTGTTCTCTTCAGTCACACGAGACCTGTGGCAGTTCTGTTACGTCCTCACGTACCGTGCCTCTGCTGTCGGGCAATTGCATTTAAGGCTTTTAAATTTAGTACTCATTTTGTATTTTAAAAATGTATACCTAACAACCCAAAGGTAAAACGATTACAGCCGGGTCTTTGTATATTTTATTTCCCAAACTTTTTAAATAATATGAGCCCGTGTCTGTTTCCATGTGTAGTCTAGTGAGAAACTAAGAAATACGAAGCCCTGGCTTGTTAGAACAGCTTCCCACTTAAAAGCAAGAGCAGTCCAGTACCACCCAGAGCTGCAGTGACAACGTTTGAACTTTGCCCTTGAGTTGATGTGTCGTCAAGCGTAGAAATCTGCACTTGTTCCTTGTTACTGATACCGAACATCTCCCTCGCAGAACTTGGTCCCCACGGGCTATCCCGTCCACCGGTCCAGCATGTGATTCACAGAAAAGGGGTAAAGCTGTGTCTATGAAATGGGTAGTGTGTGTGTGTGTGTGTGTGTGTGTGTGTGTGTGTGTGCGTGCGCGCACGCGCATGCACAGCCACAAACAAAAATTTCCAGTGTACTTTCTTGGGAGGCACTGACTTCATTTTTCTGATCCTATTTCTTGCCATTTTTGGTGTTAAAAAACATTCACATTTTTCTAAGAGCAGTGGTACTGCAGGTGATCTGTTTTATGTAGTATTTAAACATCTGTACTAAATATAATAAAGAGCTGGTTTATGTAGGTTTATATAAATAAGCTTTATTTCCTGGTTGTTGAAATCCTAAAATCTGAAAATAATGAATGTTCTGCGTATTGGTTGGCTGTATCCCTCCCAGAGTCGTAGATGTTTCCTGTGTGAAGAGATTGTCTTAGAAGGAAATTCATTAATGCTTCAACATTCTGATTTTTTAATCACTACACTGTTCCTGTACTTGGGGGAGAAAGCTGCGTCTCTGGGCTTACTGTGGGTGGTTCTATTCCTGTTTTTAGTGTTTCTTTCACACTAACTTTGGCAGGATGCCCTGGAGTTTAGTTTTTCATCAGAATGTGTCGTGGGGCTATCCAGTTTCATTTCAGCCTATCTCCTTGCAGTAATGTGCTGTGATGACTAAAGTCTAGGAAGGACAAGTGTGATTGCCTCCTGTCTTAAACTTGGGGAGATGAGCTAAAACCTAAGTTTACTTTATGGTGGGCAAGCTGGAGACGTCACTATGATTCCTGAAAAATATCACACCCTTTGCAAATGAGGAAAAGGAGCATAACTTGCTCAATATGCCTAAGTCTGTCAGTGTTAAAACCATGTTTGGATCCCAGGTCTGCTCCTGGCTAGTTGTTTGATTTTTCCTGCTGTACATTCTGCTTTGCTCAGCATGGCAAGGTTGTTTAGAGCAATTAAATTTATTCCTGGGATGAGTGAGAATCCTGGGTTTACAACTGCCAGTGTTTTTGCAAACAAGAACTACTTCTTAAAAGTCATTAGCTCTCAAATGTTATCACTGCTCCCAGTATGAGACATATCTGCGTTGTATCTATACCCTTGAACAAATTTCTCCATGCGCGTGCGTGCTTGCATGCTTGCGTGCACACTCTCTCCCCCAAATAGTTCCATATGTTCTGTTTTACTGGAAGCCAGGCTCCCTGCTTATTCTCCTCCTTTGTGGGCCGCACATCTCACTCTGAAGTGCATGAGTAACTGAGGCTGAAACAATCTGTAGGGAAACTTGTCAGCATAATTGATTGTTATATGGTGTGAGCCACCAAAGACAGGTGAGCCCGCACAGAGCGGAACAAATGTGTCTGTGTCGTGCATCTCCCACCAGCTCCAACGGAACTTCCTTCTCTGACACGTTGATTTATATATTTGTAGCTCTTCCCTAATGAATCATATCCCATTGTGGGTCACTGGAGTCTCCTGCTGAATAACCTCCATTTGCTAGCAAAAAAAAATCAAGAGTTCTGCTCTGTGAAATTGGGGTTTGTTTCCTGTAAAGGGAAGAGCTAAGGACATGTAATCTTTAAAAGGAAATAATCACACAAAATGCTTGAATAATACTATTTCAAGAAAGGGGCTCCTATAACTACAGATGCTTTGTGAAGTAACAGAAATACTCAGAGTAGTATGAGGGTTTAAGAAATCTAAAGAAATAAAAGGCATTTCCAGTCATCTTTGGAGGCAACCTGGTGATCTAGTGCTCTTTGAAGACCTTTCTAGGTGTTGTTCTTTGAAACTCTTTTAAGTGTTAGACTTGCTATAAAATGGGGAAAATAATGACTGCACCACTTATAATCTGTTGGGATATTAACTGAGTACTCAAGAGTTCTCAGGAACAGGAAGAACACTGTTAGAGAAAATACTGTGGTGATGTGGTTAGCCAGGCATGGAAAATTATGCTAAAATACAATTTCAGAAAGGAGTTTTAAAACAGATTGGACTATTAGCCTGATCATGTATGTCAGGTCTGTGTTCTTCTGGTCTCTTTTTGTCTTAGGTATCAGTTTTGGGTCAATTAAGAACTCAAATCTCAGGAAAGTAGGAGGAATGAGGAGCCCTTGCTGGCTTAAACTGCCCATGAATAATCTCATTCCTGCTGGTAGTAGAGTGGCCTGTGCCTCCAGAATGTGGTCAGGCAGAATAGCCTACTTACAAATGGAAGGTACCGTCTTCATTTCCTATCCTTAAACCATCCCATCTTCTTAACAGTCTTTCAGTACCTTCCTTTCAAAGTGTAACTGCCTCAAAACTAATTCAAAGATGTCGCAAGTGAGTCTCTCTTCTTTCAACACACACTCACTTCATAGCTTTCTCTAAATCTGGTTTTTGTCTCACCAGCTGCACCACTGTAACTGTTGTCTGAAGGTGGCAGTAACCTTCTTCTACAAGCTGTCCTCATTCACCTTGATGTTCTACACCAGGCACTGCACTCACTGTTATGTTCATACTCAAAGTAAAAATAGTTACTAGGAAATGGGCTCTGTTCAGGCTGCTTCAGTTCAAATGTTAGATTAAACTCTTACTTTCTACTTGTGGGACATTAGACAACTCTTTGACCTCTTAATACTTCAGTTTTATCAATTGTAAAATGGGGATGATAATAGTACCTACTTTATAGATTATTAAGTTTTATGATGAGTTAAATAAGGTAATGTAAGGTAAGGTAATGCACATAAAGCACTCACTAAGCTACATTTTAATATAATCTCTTGTTTATTTATCCTCTCTAAACCAAGAGGAGAGGTGTCTTAATTACTTTTCTCATTGCTGAGACAAAATACATGACACCCAGAGTTAAAGAGGAAAGGGTTATTTAGCTCACAGTTTGTAGAGGTTTTAGTCTATAATTGGCTGCCTCCAAGGTAGGGTGGCACATGGCAGAGGGATAAGAGTTCATGGCAGAAGGCAGCAAAAGCAACAAGAAAGAGTGAAAAACAAGCCTCTTTCTGTCTCTTGTATTCTATCAATAATACCAGGATTGGGGTGGTTCCAAGCCAATCAGTGAGCTAATCCAGCAATCATCCACCCCTAATTGCAGCACCATTAATCCTAGCATTGCCCTATGAATGAAACACAGTCTCTAAATTCAGCCACCTCTGAAAACACTCTATGATTAGCTGAGGCTTTAGGGAGATATCTAGACATAAACCATAACATTCTGTTCCTGGCCCCTCAAAGGCTCATGCACATACCTTTACACAAATGGCATTTATTCCATCTCCAAGAGTTGCTAAAGTCCCAGTAGTTTCAGCATTGCTGAAAAGTCCAAGCCAAAAATCTCCTCTGAGATTTAAGGCAAACTCATAGCTGTGAGCCCTTGTACAAATAAAAAGACAGTTAAACACTTTCAACATTCAGTGGCAAAGACAGACCTTTCCATTCCAAAAGTTACAAATAAAGGGATGCAAAGGAATGGGACCAAAGCTAGTCCAGAATTAGTGGAGCAAACACTAAGTCCTGTGGTTTCATGTGTAGCATCCAAGGCAATCTGTGACAAGACATGAACTCCAAAGGGCTTGGGTGGCTCCACCCAAATGCGCTTCTGGTGGTTGTAGCTCCCATGACTTCGCTCTTTGGCTTGCTGTGCTCCCTCTTTGCAGTTTTCCTCAGAGGACCCATGGTCTCCGCCTCCTCAAATTTCTGCTGTCACCAGTGCACCTTTGGCTTAACACTCACACCTTCACATGCTGCCCTGTCAGTTGGCACACTGTCTGACCTCCCAGACCTCCTTCTGAAATCTGGGTGGAAGCCTTCTTTTTTTTATTTTAAAGATAAAAGAATATAAACTCAAATAACACAAAAGCAATAAGGAAATACACAAATTATGAGGAAAATAATAGGGGATTGACAATGAATGCTTTTACATAACATCATCTTCATATTTATTACTCAGTTATCTCAAAAACAATGAAGGAAATACACAATTATACAGAAGATAGTAGGGGATTAACAATAGCTGTTGTATTACATAATAATATCTTCGCATTTCTTAGTTATAAATCAGTATAATGCATAAATGATAAACAGAATTATAGAACAGATATTGAGGAATTAAAAATGTATGCTGTATTACAAAATGATGTCTTCACTATTATTACTCAGTTATACAAATGATGGCACATTCGATTAATCAAACAGCTTTTTCCACCCTCATCTCCATTGTTCTGCCACCCAATCAATCATCTTCCCCTGATAATAACTGTACTTTTTGGTTTATTTACCCCCCTCGGGCTCTCACATAGGGAAGACACATGGCTGCTTCAAATTATCCTATAACAAACATGGGTACACTCAAATTACTATGGCACTAGGTGGAAAAGCACCCATCCTCAAAGATGGTGCATATGCAGGGAAGCAAATACACTGTGTTCATACCCGATTGATAAGCCCTCGAGGCCCTCGGGGGTCCAGTCCAGTGTGCAGGTTCATGCTGCGGACTGCTGGGCCTCACCTCAACAAGGCACTCCCAGGGATCCAGACCAGTTCATGGGGTCACCCCCGCAGACTCGTAATTGTGATTGTAGGGAAAAACTTGAAATATCTTACAAGAAGTTTTATGTCCACATGACAAAGAAATCAAGATTAATTTACATCTAGTCATTAATAAAGTACTCACTGCATATTATTTAAGAAAAAGCATGTCAACACATAAGAATAATGAAATGTTTTGATTTTCTGTTGTCTTGAAACCAGTTTCTAAAATGTATTTCACAATTCTATTTCTCTAGGTGTAGGTTCAAAACATCATAATGTGCTGTTCATGTGCTTTCTAGGTTAGGTCTATATTGTACCTGTGTACTT
Organism: Dinomys branickii; assembly: GCA_004027595.1. Lineage (NCBI taxonomy): Eukaryota > Metazoa > Chordata > Mammalia > Rodentia > Dinomyidae > Dinomys > Dinomys branickii. The sequence continues at coordinate 97,276 of PVLD010004714.1, read as the reverse complement.
TCCTGCTATCCCAACTGAAAGCATATCTCTATCCACCCTACCACACCCCAAACTATATAGCCTATGCCCCAAAGAAGAAGGCTGGAACATCTGCTTCTCAGTCAGCCCCTTTCATTTCTGAGGAACAGCAAGAGACGGCCTGCCTTCTCCATCACATTCATGGATCCCTATAGTCAGAGGAACAAGTAAAAAAAAAAGACTTACATGCTGTATATTTTTGTACTTCCACACTATGGTACAAATTCACTCGCAGACAATGAGCTCAGAAAGTGCTGAATAGCTCTGAAAAGTTAAGAATAATATTTCTGGTATAAAAGAATTCTAAAACAGCACCGTTCATCCTACCAAGAAGTCTCCATAGGTAATGAATGAAAGGCACATTTTCTCCAATTCAAGGACCACTGCATAATATTAGAAAAGGAACACCAACAAGGCTAATCAAAAATTCAAAGTGATATCACCTGCCCCGCCCAGTATTAAATCTCACATGATGGAAAAATAATGTTGAATGTAAGCATGACACTTTCAACAGAGGAGAGGCAGCTGGAGTAACACTACTCTTCCACACAAAGTTCAAGAATGAAGGACAACTTCAAGCCTCCTCTTCTTCCTTTTCCAAGAAATCATTTGATGTTTCATTATCAATAGAAATCGGTAAGTACTTCAATACATCAGTTCCTTGCTTATAATACTATAGTCACTGAATTTAGTTAACTAGGCTTGGAGTGTCAAGTCACTACAGAGAAGGAATGCCTCCTGACATTATTGGTAAAAATCTTAAAAATAAAGTCCAATGCAGGAAAGTCCACAGCTGATACTTTATTAATAGTCTGATGATTCCTTTGTACTAGGGATAAGATTTTATAAGACATGTGTCAGAAAACTAAGTGGTGAAAGTCCAGATTTTTTAACCAGAATGTTGGTAACATATTTGTGCAGTGTAAGGACTGTATATAGAAGCTTCAGACCAGAGCCAGTTTTTTTTTTTAATTTAAAAAAAATAAAAGTACAAAAACATACGAACAAACAGACACCAATTAGCATAAAAAATAGTACAGACAAGGTGACATGGTCTCAACAGTGGTTATTGCTTTATCCATTGATATCTTCAAAGTGTAAATATATGAACCCATATACAGACATGCACATTTAGTCAGACAATTAATCTTCTCAACAACAGAAAAAATACAAAAACCAAAAATCCAAAGACAAAAAACAAAACAGGCAAACAACAACAACAACAACAAAAACAAAAACACTAATAGTTGCTGCTTTGCATATTGATATCTTCGTAGTGTGTGTTCAGGATAACACATACAGACATACAAGATTGATCAAATAACCCGTCATCGATTATTCCTTAGCATTAAGTGATATAATACAATAGTAGAACCATGTTAGCCCTCCTGCTTATATGTATATTCATATATATATACATGCGTTTTTGTCTCTTTCTTTTCTCCTTTCCCTCGTCCCATCTGTTCTTTGTTTTAGCCAGTTATAAAAACTGTGTTTTGATCACCTCAGTATTCCACATGAGAGGAATGTTGAGTTGATCAATAGATCCTATAGGATGTTATGGAAAGATGAGAACTGTCCAATAAGTTGTTGGTTCTTGTTTCTTCTCCGCATCTGGCTATCCAAATGGTGAATGAGAAAATTGGTTGTATCTCGAGACCACATGCTAAGTGAAATAAATCAGGAACAGGAGGTTAAATATCACATGATGTCTCATATGAAAAACACAAAATAATGAAAAATTTATAGAACAAACTAAAAGTGAAGTGATAAAGAGACAAACAAAGACTGTGGAAGTGGAAAGGGAATTTGGAGATGAGAGGAACTAAAAATGGTTGAGGTGGGCTGGAGGTATAGCTCAGTGGTGTAAGTGCTTGCCCGCTAAGCACTAAGGCCCTGAGTTCGATCCCCAGTCCCGGAAAAAAAAAAAAAAAAAAAGGAACGGAAAAATGGTTGAGGTACAAGACATATGCATAGAACAAGATAAGAGGGATGCCCACTATAACCCTCGTGTTCAGTATAGTCCTGGAAATACCAGCCATAGCAATTAGGCAAGAGAAAGAACTAAAAGGAATATGGATAGGAGAGGAAGAAGTTAATTATCACTATTTGCTGGGGAAATGATCCTCTACATAGAAGACCCCAAAAATCCAGCAAAAAACTCCTAGAATTAATAACCAAATTCAGTATCATCACATGATACAAAGTCAACACTTAAAAATCTGTAGTATTCCTGTACACCAATGACAAACACACCATGAGAGAATTACGGATATAATACCTTTCACAGTGGCATCAAGAAAAATTAAATACTTAATATTTAGCCTAACCAAAGAAGTGAAAGACCTCTACAATGAAAATTATAGTGTCTTGAAAAAGAAGATCAAACAGGATATCAGAAATTGGAAGATGTCCCCATTCTTGAATAGGCGGAACCAATATAATGAAAATGGCCATATTTCCAAAACTGTTATACAGATTTAATGCACTCTCAATCAAAATGCCAACAACATTTCTCACAGATCTAGAGAAAACAATCTTATAATTTATATGGAAACAGAAGAGACTGAGAATAGCAATAGCAATTCTGGGCAACAAGGACAAGGCAGGGGATCTCAATCTCAGACTTCAAATTATACAACAAAGCTACAGTGATATAAACAGCATGACATTGAAAAATACATACTGTGGACAAGAATAGAGGATGCACAAATTACTTGAGGCACACTCAGCTATGTTATCTTTGACAAAGGAGCCAAACACCTTTGCTGGAGGAAAGATAGCCTCTTTAACAAATGATGTTAGGAGATTTTCCACATGCTGAAGATTGAACTTAAACCCATGTCTCTCTTCATACATAAAACTAAAATTGAAATAAATCAAAGATCTAAATATTAAAACAGAAACATTTAATCTCTTGGAAGATAGAATAGGTAAAACTGTTAAAGTCATACATGTAGGCAAAGACTTTATGAACAAAGCATTGTTGCGCAGGAAATACTACAAACAATCAACAAGTGGGATCACATCAAACCTAAAAGCTTCTGCACAGTGAAGGAAACCACCAACAGAGTGAAGAGACAAAATACAGAATGGAAAAAAAATTTTTGCAAGCTACTCAGACAGAGGACTAATATCTAAAATATATAAAGAACTCAAAAATGAGATTCCCCCCATAAAAGACCTGATAAAAATGGACATAGGAAATGAATAGACACTTCTCAAATGAAGAAGTACAAATGGCCAATAAATATATGAAAAAATACTCAATATCATTGGTCATTCAAGAAATGCAAATTAAAACAACACTGAGATTCCATCTCACTCCAGAAAGGTGGCTATTATAATGAAATCAAGAAATAGTAAAGGCTGGTAAGGGTGTGGAGAAAACACAACCCTTCTCCATTGTTGGTGGGAGTGTAAGTTGATAGTCACCATAGAAATCACTGGTGATTCCTCACAAAACTAAACCTAAAGGTTCCATTTGACACAACTATCTTCCTTCTAGATATCTTCCTAACGGAGTTAAAGTCATTATGCCTCAGTGATACATGCATACCTGTGTTTATACCAGGACAGTTTATACTAACTAAGTCATGGAACAGTCCATATGTCCATCAGCATGTGAATGGATAAAGAAAATATATTTATATACAGTGGAGCACTACTCTGCCCTAAAAACGAATACACTTGGGAAGTTTTTAGGTAAATGGATACACCTTGAGACCATAATCTTAAGTAAAATAAATCGATTTAAATATTGCGTTCCTTCACTTGTGTAAGAAATCCAAAGTATAAAGAGCAAAACGGGACTAGATATTAGGAAGTAGGAAGAACTTGTTGAAATGGGAAGGGGAGCAAAAGGTAAGGGGATGGAAGGGAAAGGAGACTTCAGAAAAAAGAAAGAATTGAAAGAAAAAATGGAAATAGATCTTTTTAAATGGATAAGGGAAGAAAGGTTACAGGGAGAGGAGGGAAAGGGGACCGTAAAAGGAATTCAGGTGTGTTCTGTACACGTGTACATCCCCCATGATGAATGTAGTCTTTATGTAGTACAAACACGTGTAGATAAAAAAATGTAAATGCATATGTAGCAGTTCCCCAAGATAAACGCACTAACCATGTATTTACAAATACATACCAACAAAAAAGGAAAAAAGCACATTGTAAAGCTTGCTCTTTATACTAATGATCGCCATCATAGGTTTAAATCAGGAGTACAAAAATATTTTAAGTAGACAGTAAATTGTTTAAGTTTTATGGTTCACTTATAGTCTCTGCTACAATTACTCCTTTCTGATGTTGTTAATACAAAATTAATTAATTAAATTTGTTAATACAACAGCAGCCATAGATAGTATGTAAACAAATGAGTAGGTCTGTGTTCTAGTAAAACTTTTTGTATGAAAGTGAAAGTGTTCTAAGGGAAAATCTCCTTTAAATTGATTTCCCTTATCATTTATATCTAGATGTCCCCATAAAGCCTCATGTGCTCACAGGTGGAGCTTTTGGAAGGTGGCTGAATCATGAGGATGTGGATTGTCATCCACATGTGGATCATTAGTATATTATCACTGATGAGTTTATAGCTGAATGTGACTGGCAAGGTGAAGCCTACTTGGAGGAGGTGGGTCACTGGGGCTGTGGCCTGAAAGGGTGCATCACCCTCTCTCCTCTCTGCCAGGCCTCTCTACCATGCTGCCCTGCCTTGGAGCCATACTACGGGCTGAAACCAAACTGTGAGCCAAAATAACTCTTTCCTCCTACAGTTGTGGTTGTCAGGCATTATATCTCAGCAATGAGAAAGTAACTATGACAGTGTATATTATACAGTCTAGCGGATCCAGCACATGCCAGAAACTACAAATACTGATCAAGGACTTTTACCAAATCTCGGACTGATTCTAGGAAAGAATCTGTTGATGACACATCATTGAAACATTATGACTTGGTGGTTTGAAATTTTTCTAGTAAATTGCTTAGAACAAAAACTTCAAAGCATAATGTTGAACCAAAGGTATAGATGAAACATCCATTAAAAAATAGATTTTGTTGATTTAGAGATATAGTGAAATTCAATAGAAAAGGAAAGAGAAACTTTGCTGAATGAATTACACAGTTTTGTGGTCCAGTTGAGTTCTCTTTAGGTTCTGCAGTGATCTTTTAGAAATTAAAATTGTATAACTGCTGTGACCTTCAAATTATTATTCTAGCAAATCACTTTTTTTTTCATCCTTTTATTTTCTTTGGAGGTGTTTCTTTGCAAACAGGATCTGAAACTACTCTGTCCTTTGACTGAATATGACAAAATTAACATCCTCTTCATATTCCTCCTTAACTACTTCTTCATCCTCTGAATTGGAAACAAAATATTCACTTTCACTATCAGAATGGCAGTATTCATCTTTTACTTAGACTACGAAGTCATGTTGACACATAGCCACCTTTGTCATTGTTCTTCAGCTGAACTTCGAAGTAGAATGTCCTTTGCTACTTTGAGAAATGTTTGTCATAATTTCAGGGTAGTTCTTCAAACCGAATCAAACACATTTGGGCATTTTCTGCTGCTTCCAAAGCTAATTCAGCCATCTTTTCGGGGTGTTTTCTAATTTGAAAAGAGAAAAACTGCTCCCGCCGTCTGCATCAGAGCCATTTTATAAGGGTTGGTACCAGAGGCCCTAGGGCAGGGTGCCAGCATCAGCTGAGTGCCAAGGAGACTCCCTTGTCTCTCTCACAGCAGATGGAGTCGTGGTGGGGGTGCCTATGGGAGGGATCCTGGGGCAAAGCAGGAAGCTTTTGCCCTTTCCTTTGGTCATACTCCGTTCTCCTTTATCCCTCGCCCTCCTCCTCTTCCTCCTTCTCTTTGCCTGTGTTGTTCTTTTTCTCTCTGTTGGATCCTCTGTATTTCATACCACCAGCGTCAAAGCCATTCTCTCCCACTGCCAGGACCTTAGTCACCTCCTTGCCGTGAGTGCTCCCTTCTCTAGGCCAGTCTGTCTGCCAAGCCCGTCTTCCTCTAGCACGGCGTTCCTAGGTCAGGGCGCAGTGTAGGCTGGGAGGGAGAGCGTCTACCTGGGAACCAGAAGGCCTCAATTTCTCGTGTTCTCATTTTTCCTTTCAGACCTCTCTCACTCTCTCTCTGTCTCTGTCTCTCTTTCGCCCTGCCTCCCTCCCTCTATCTTCTCAATGCTCTTGAAATTTTTTTCTATTTATCAGTTGTTTTCAGCAATTTCAGGTTATTGTGTGCTTACTGTTGTGTTTGTTATCTTCAGTCTGAGATTTATTTATCTTGAATCTGCAGGCTTGTCATTTTCATCAAAGTTGTAAAAACTTTTGTCTGTCATGTCACCTTACCATCTTCTGTCTCCTCTGTCCTTTAGGAACGCCAATGGATGCATATTAGGCTGCTGAATTTTGTTCTATAGTTGACCAACTCTCTGGGGTTTTTTTCTCGTCTCTTTTATATTTGTTTTATTTTGAATGAGTAGTTCCTACTGCTGTGTCTTCCATTTCTCTTCTCCTCATGTTCATGGTTTTCCTTTACTCTGTGGAACGTAGAATAACATTTATATTAGCTATTTATACCTTCTGTCTATGCTCTTGTGTCATTTCTGAGCCGGTTTCTCTTAGCTGATTTTCCTTCTCATTATGTATTTCTTCATATTTTTCCATGGTAGGTACTTTTCAATTGGATCTCAAAAATGTGGTTTTACTTTTACATCATATGCTAGATTTTTGTCATAGCCATTTGAATAATGTTGAATTTGGGGACACATTTAAGTTACTATATTTAGCATTATCTTGATCATGTCATGACTTGTAACTGGGCTTTGTCAGATTTCTCAAGGGCATCCTTAATTGTAAGTCTAATTTGATCCCATTGCTTACACATTCTTTCTATGCAACACCCTATCTGATAGCAGGTTCTTCCACTCTGACAAATGGGAACATGAACTATTCTTAACTGTGAATGAATTCTGGGGAGTGTTCTGCCTACTTCTTTCAGGTAGTTCTCTCCTTTGCCTTCTTCACCTCAGTGGGTTTCTCCATACAGATCAGTACTCAGCCAAAGGTTTGAGAGGACCCATCTACGGAGATTGCATATTTTCCCTTCTTCTTCCTCTTCCTCTCTCTCCCTTCTCTCCTCTTAACACTGTCTTGTCTCTTCCTCTTGTTCTCATTGTAATTGTGGAGTTCTTTGTCTCTAGTTTTTGCCACACAAAATCCTAGGTGCTTTGATCTTCTAAATCTTCAAATTCTGTCCTCTCATTTCAGAAAGATTTCTAGTCTGTTTAAGTTCCCCCAAAATATCTGGCTTCCTAATGTTTGTGATGCTCGGATTAACCTCAGGAAGATGTTGTGACTCTTTAATCCCTACTCAGTGTATATAGTTTTCTTTGTGTGAACAGGAAACAATCTGTGTAATGTTACTTTTATACTGTGTGAATGTTCATTTTCCTGTCACATCCCATTGTTTTACTTCCGGTGGGTAACTTTTACCTAAATCAATTATTTTATTAAGGACTGCAAAATAATTTCCTAATTCAGTTATTTCTTCTACATTTCTTCACTGGCATTCTTCCTTAAAGTTTCCCCATTTGGCAATGCTGAGGTATACTTCCTAATGGAAAGACATAGGAAATGCACAACTTGCCATCTGCATTGGCTCTTCATGTTTTTTTAATAAGTATGATCAATTCAACAGTTTGTGCTTTTTAATCATCTGTTTTAGATGGAGGAAACTCAGAGGTCTGGACTTCAGCTTTTGAAATATCAACTAGCTATGTATCTTACCGTCCTCTTTAACATTTGTATTTGTTATGGTTAGGTTTTGGTTTTTAACTAGGGAATTAGCCTGGAAAACAAGGGTTGCTTTCACCTCTATAATTAGGACTCCAAGCTCCATGGCCTCAAACACTGCCTGTTGCAGTCCAAGTGCAGACAACTCTGAGCCTGCCTCATTCAGGCTGTTCACAGCCGATTCCCCGGTCCAGTTAACCCTTTCTCCCCCACTCCTCAACAGGAGCCCCTGCCCCAGCCACCCTTGTCTCCAAACTGTTCATCTCTTGTTCTCAACTTTTGCCTACACTTGTCTCTTGCATGAAATACTTCACCTCTATCTCAGCAAGCATGCAAATCTCATCATGCTCTAGATCCCAATTCAAGCTTTTCTACCTTTTACTCTTATTCACCACATTGTCTTTTTATACCTATTTTTATCTGTTCTTATAATATCACTTGTTTCCTAGTCTAAGTGGTACTATCCTAACTAGATTAGCATCACCTCCAGAAGGGAGAGACCATGCTTCCTATCAAAAACATGGCTTCGCACAAAAGGAGTACTTTGTTTGCTAATGGTATTGTATATACTTCTATATCTTTCATAACATTAGCCATGTTTTACTGAATAGTAACCTTAAAATGTATTGTAGAAACACTCTTCCAGTATATATGTAAAAGGGTGGGCTATGAAAAATGGTTTTGTTTTTTAAATTTCAATATTTATGGGAAATAAACACTCTACCACCTTAAGATTTACAATGACATTGCCATATTAAAGATTTTCAATCTTTCAATAAAGAAACCACTTTTATTTTCTTGTAACTCACCATTATTTGAGCTTGGAGCCATTTTTGCAATTAATATTATTAGTATCATGCTGCAGAGGTCCATTCTGGCAAATAACTAAGTGTCAAAGGTAACAGGTCATCCTTATTTCTTATTTTTTGTTTGTTTTTGCAGTACTGGAGATTGAATCTAGGGCTTTGCACATAGTAGGGAAGCACACAACCAAAGAGCTGGTTTTTATATACCCACTTCCTACTTGACATGGCTATTATATCCCTGTAATAAACTCTAGTGGTTCATTTTTCATAGCAATTTTTTAGTGCTTCAACTGTCTTAGCATTTTTTTCCTTTATTTTTCATCAGACTCAAACTTTATTACCTGCTGATAAGTTGTCAGAAATGTCAACTGAGTTGTTCTAAACAAATATCACTCATTTTAATGTTTAATAGAAATCTTGGTGAATAAAAGTAGGGGTTTACGTACCATGAATTCCTTATATTCAGCATTGGCAAATCTCAAAATTAATGAATCAGGGAATCATTTGTGATAGGCTGAGATCAAACAAGTAAAATAAGATAGACCTTGTTTGAAATGTAGTATTTTCAACATTTATCTGCCTGATCCACTGATTTAGAAATTGTTATAAATTCTTGAAAAATGAGAACTTTTTTTCCTGTAAAAATTCCCATCATTTTGCAAGCTGCAGTGTCATTTTTCTTGAAGGCAGTGTAGTGATTGATTATCCAGAGTGCTAGTGTGACAAGGTAAAACCAAGCAAATAGCTTGAAAATTGTATGGAATCATATAGCATCGTATAGGTACTGTGTTGAGCACAACCATTAGAATTAAACCATGCCATTCTAATCATTCCCTGCTGATACTTCTGTTTGCTCCCCAAACTGTAATCTCTAGGAGGTGTACACCAGTGTTTCCAGTCACCCTTTCTCCTCCAAATGGCATCAGTACATTGTTGGTAACCAAAAGCAATGCAAGAAAAGCAGAGAAAACCTACCTCACTCACAGAGATTTCCTAATGAAAGATATGTGTCCCACATCCTTCACATACAAGACATTAAGAGAGAGGTTTATTTTTTGCCTATGAGCATTCTTCCTTTAGTGGAGAAAGGGAAAGATAAGAGATGGACACAAAGAAAAGAATGTCAATTCCTCTTGAGAAGCTACTAATCTGGTCAGAAAGGCTAAACACACCTGTGAGGACTCGAGAACAGTGGCACAGTAATTCAGCTAGTGTCAGAGTGCCAGTGCACAGATTGAATACGGGAGTCATGTGAGCCAATACAGAAGCAATCAAATTATCCTTGGTTATTAGAGGAGTAAATTGAGTCATAAGAAAGAAAGGGGCCCCCAAACTACCTCAGAGATGATATCAATAGTGTAACTGGGAACGGAACCGGGCCCCTTTTCCTAACAATTGCAGTAATTGCCCCATGGCCATCTTCCCTGCAGTGTTTTAGGTTTTAAACAGGCTTTGTTAGGGCGGTTGTCCTTTATTAACTGCTGTCCACATGTCGAATATCCTGTGTCTGAATCGGGATGGGGATTTTGAATTCTTAGTGTGGGACGCATATCCAGGCAGAATCGATTCCTGTCACTCACACACAAATACAGAGGAATGGGATTATGCATCAGGGTGAAGCTGCAGTGCTTTAATCTTAAAATCAATACAGAAAAGGAAGTTGAACTTGTTGGGATTCTATTGAGACCGTAATTTGGTTTCCTGTGAGGTTTGCCTTACAGAATATAACTGCTCCTTCCAACTCTTCATCTAATAGTTTTTCTGGCAGAAGAAAGGAAGGGGAAGGGGGGAAAACAGATGCCCCCACAACCAAACAATCTTGAACAGCATGCAACTATAACTCGTAATTCAAATTACAGTGAGCCTCTGCTGTGTTGAGAAAAGCTGTATACTTTAAATATAATAAAAATAACCTCTGATTCCTTAGTAGGTCACTGTCAGACTAGAAAAATATTTTTAATGTTTACTTTTATGGCTAAGTCTACTATTGTCTGTGTAATTCTATATAAATAAACATCCAACACGCTTGTTATTACCGAAGGATTCCAGACTGCTTAGCATGTGATTAATATTTACTCCAGTGCAATTCTGTTCCTTTTGAAAAAGGCATGAACTAATGGCTTACATGCATCAATCATTAATATGTGTGATTAAGAAATCAAACATATAGAGTTGATTGAATATGCCTCTTTCCAGAGTTTGTTGCACAGTACTATCTGTCTCTAGGTTTAAAATGCTCTTACTATTTTTCACTTTAGATAGTTCTTTAATTCAGCTTTAAAATATGTCTGAGTCTGTTTGACCTTGTTCCCACAGTGGGGACAATAATATTGCCACAGTTTGAATCTATAATGTTCCCCAGCAGCCCTTATGTTAAAGGCTTGTTCCCCAGAGTGGTGTCGTTGGGAGACTGTAGAATCCTTAAAAGCTGAGGGTCTAGTGGGAGGTTTCTGGCCATTGAGTGCATGTCCTTGATGGAAACTGTGAAAACCCAGCCTCTTCCTCTCCCTCTCTTTTGTGTCTGGCTATGAATTAAGCAGTTTTGCCCTACCAAGCAACTGCCAGGATGCACTGCTCCGCCACACGCCCAAAGTATTGGGGCCAGTAAATGATGTACTGAAACCTCCAAGGCTTCAGCCTTTGTAATCTGATTATCCCAGTTATTTGTGGCAGTAACAGAAGGTTGACTGTCACAGACGTGAAACACTAGAACCTCAGCAGAAAACGGGTTGTGTGGGGGAACGCGGAGGCCTGCCTCTGTGGCAGGACAGCGAGGTGAAAAGACCAAAGCCTGGAGCTCTCGTCTGTGTGTTTCATGTCTCTGAGCCTCACTGCTCATTTGTGACGAGTGGTGATTCTAATGACTGCCTGATAGGTAGGAGTGTTGAGAACGTTCCGTGAGCTTAATCAGGCAGAACACCTAGCATTATCCCCTCACTTACAAGAACCCCATAAATGTTCATGATAATCATGGTTATTATGTGAGTCTCAGGTGAGTTAGAGTGTATGAGAAAACACTCTAAAAACTGTAAGATGCAATAAAAATGTTTGTTGTTCTTAATAGATTGATAGTTCTGAAAGTTTTCTTTGATGTGTATCATAAGTCCCACTCTCCAGTAGAGACCTGGGGTGATAAATCAGGCTTCCCTGAGATATACATTTTCATTCTTAGCAAAAAAAGTAGATGCCAAAAATTCCATGAAATCAATTTGAATTTGAATATCCCTATCTCAGGTCGTTCCAGAGAAGACACCTTCTCAGGTCTTTGGAAGGTCAGCACTATGTAAGATACTTATTTTCTTATTAGTTTTAGCCCATGTTTTTAAACATTATATCCTCTGGAAAACTCAAATGTCTTAAATTATGATATCCTCTCATGAGTGTTACTCATTACTTGGGTAAAGAAATCTCTTAAGCTTCTGTGTCCTCTCTTTTTTGTGTGTTTCCAGAGCACAATCATTGTGGAGAAGACAGTGCAAGACCTCATAAACCTGATGCATGACTTGAGTGCATATTCTGATCAGTTCCTCAACATGGTGTGTGTGAAGCTCCAGGAATATAAGGACACCTGCTCTGCAGCCTACAGGTAGAGTCTTGTTAGTGCTTAAGCAAAATCATGTTGGAACCTGGTGGTTCTGATTATTGATATTGTCTTCATTTCCTTCCACTGTGATAGAAAAGTCTCATTCCTGAATTTATCAGAGGGTCCGTGGAGAACATGTACCACAAAAATATTTTGTTAGATCCTTAAAAAGTCTTACCAGTACAGGGAATGAAAGGGATGAAGAAACAGAGATGCCTCAGTCTGCTGATGAGTGGCTCAGCTGAGGAGTCAGTCTTAATTTCATGAAAACCTAGAATTATAAGATTTGTGTTCTCCAAGGAAATTCTATATCTTAAATAGTCCATCTTATGGATGAAAAGATCCTTCAAGGAATTTCTTTTCATTCTTACAAATACATTCCTCCCAATGTTAGATCACTAGCACTCCAGTTGTCACAAAAGGGTGGTTATGCCTGTTTCCAGCATCAGCGGATGAAAAGCAATGTTAGGGACTTGAAAACCAATAGTTATACCTCTGATTTCTTTTCCGTGGGTTCAAAAATCTCTGGGCTTATGGAAAAGATCATAGCATTTTTCATAGAACGTTAATAATAGGAACACGTTATGGTCTATTTGATAAGATGCAAAACAATTACAGAAAAGAATGTAGAATAAGACACTAAATTATATGTGATGTGTAATTAAGACTAGGAAGGTACCATACAGTATATAATTAGGTAGCACCTGTACTGTACGGGCCATTTAGGGCAAAAAGGAGACAGCGTGAGAAAGATGAAGACGGGGTAGCTGCGGCGAGGAGTGATTCTGCAGGAGGTACGTGCCTGCCAGGTGAGATCTGTGGAGGGCAGAATACACATAACGGTGCTGCGGGGAGGGAAGGAGGCAGCTGGGAGTCACCAAATATTTGGAGAGGATAAGGAAGAGAAAGTCCGATTGTTACGGGGTTCTTAGTGGAAGGTGCCAGGAGATAATGTGGCATAAGCAGAGCAAGATGATCCACCAAAGGATCTTAAGAAATAAAGCTGGAAATTTAGACATTGGATAGTAGATAATAAACCATCAAAAGTGAGTCAGGAATATTAACCCAACAAAATAATACAGTGTAGATTGAAGCCGAACCTCCCTCATTGCAGTAGTGAGTGATATTTATCCACAGTTTCATCTATATATTGTACAGTACAGTGCTTCAGGAATTCATGTTTTTCTAAGTAGGAACCCAGCCTGTATCTCAAGAGCAGGCCCTACAACCAAAGTTCGAATGCCAGCTTTTCACCTGTATGCTATGTGACCTTGAACAGTTTGCTACTCAGCCTGTATGCTTTCATTTTCATATTTGCAGAAGGAGGTAATAGTCCTTCCTCAAAGGGGTATCTCCAAAAATATCAGTTTGTACAACTATTTTTAAGCACAATAGTATGCTCTGTAAAAAGTAAGAAATTGCTCTATTGATGCTGCTGATCATGGTGATGGGCTTTATCACCACTTCTTGCCACCTCCTATTTTTATCATCCGTCATATAAGAGCCTTTATCAGATTTCTTCCTTATGCTCTTAATGGAGACAATCCCTCCTCCTCAGATCTCCCTAAGACTGAAATGTACATGCCAGCTATGGATCATACTGTACAATTAGCGCAGGAATCCTCCCTTTCCTTTCCTTGAGGGCCCACCGCTTCTGCTGCACTGAACCATTCCTTAAGAATTCTCATTTGGGGAAGTTTTCCAATTAACCATGGGAGTTAAGACAACCAAGTCCCAAACTTACCATTTCTTCATTTAAGTTCATTAAGAACAAAATCATGTGACTTGTTCTTTGTGAAGTCTTTCTGGCTGCTGACAAGTACCACTTCTTAGCTGTTCACAAACTATTAGTAATACTCTGTTCAGAATTTTGCTAATTATTCTAAATTTACCTTTTTCTCTAATTTTGCTTCCTTTTATGAAACTCAAGGATATGCTCTTAGGCCTTTTTCCTTACATTAGGAGGCCTCCATGATTATTAGAAGTCGTTCTGTGATTCTTTGCTTTATTTCAATATTCCTGGATAAAGTTTTCTAAATTCATTAAATTTATTATAGTATTCTTTGATCTCAGTAACTATTAAAACTGTTGATCACTCTGCCCTTAAAAGAGGTCATGTATGTGATCTCTAGGGTTACATTCCTTATAGAGTATGAGTTTGTAGATGAAGCATTGAAACAAATAAATACCTTCTTTCTTGGGTTTTACAGCCTATTGAGGAGGGGTAGCAGAGATAAAATTATAGGACATAAAGAGTGTTAAAAATAAAAAGTATTATAAAGAAAAAAATGAAGGTACATATAGGACAAGGAGGTTATTATTTAAATTAGGGTGTCCCCAAAAGGTGCTGTAGAGTTGAGGGTGGAGGAAAGGCTGGAAGACATTGAGAGGCTTACACAGGATACTTGAGGAAGGGTGCTGGGCAGAGGCTGACCATAAGTGGGAACTCTGCAGGCAGCCAGCGTGTCAGAGTAAAGCGAGCCCTGGAGCATGGCCTTGAGGAGGCGGAAAGCTGCACCACTGCGGAGATGCTGAGCGCTACCCCGAGTGAGGTGGGGAGACACCGGAGCAGATGTGCCTAGGAGCTTGAGCTCGCTTAGCCTTCCGAGTGTAAGTGTGGGACATACGCTGTTAGGGAGTCAGAGGTGGAAGCAGAGCAGCCCATTGAGGGCTGTGTGCTGGTCGAGGTGAGAAATGGACTCAGCTCACCCTGCGCATAGTGGCCGAGATGGTGACAAATGGGTGAATGCTGGGTGTATTTTGAAGTGATAGTCAAGGGAATTCTCTGCCAGATTTTAGATATGGAATGCGAGAAGGGGAAAAAAGGAATCCAAAACAACTCTTTTATTTGCTCAGTGAAAAGATGAAGTCGCCAACTATTAAGGTGGAAGACAGTGCAAGTTTGGGGGAAGGAAGCATAGCATTTAAATTTGGAGTGTCCATGACACTTTCACATAGAGATAGCGGGTGCCGTAACAGACAGTTGGGTGTATCCATCAAAAGGAGAGTGCTCCCGCCTGGAAATAGAGCCCTCAACATACATGAGGTATATGTAAATGACATTTAAAACCATGTGGCCTCCTTGGGGTTAAGTATATACATGGCACAGAAGAGGATTGTTGACTTTAAGAAGTTTCCAAAATGAAGAGAAACCAACAAAACATGCTGAGAAGCAACAATGAGTACAGTTGGATAGAAATCAGGAGAACCTGGTATCCTGGAAAGCAAATAAAGGGATGGAGACAGGTGATGAACTGAGTGGTAAATTCAACAGTGTGGTGGTCACTGGTGACTCTCCCAGGAGCTCTTTGTGTGAAGCAATAGGGGTGAACACTTGAAGAGTTAGATTTAAAAAAAGGAAAATGGGAATAGAAAATTGTGATTATAGGAAAAGCTTTTACCATGAGTTTAACTGCAAAGGGAAACAGAAATATGAGGTAATACCTGGAGACCTCAGGTCACAGGAAGAGTTTTTTGTTGTTTGATGTGTTCTTTTAAATAGGAGAAATTAGTGCATGTCTGTTTTCGAAGAAAACAATTTGGAAGAGAGAGAAAACTGTAGGTATAGGAAAGGAAGGGCAGACTCACCGATGCTGTGTTTGGGGCTAGCTGGGTTGGGGGGCATTTAACGCACAAGCGGAATGGTTAATTTTAGGCAGGGACAGGATCATTTTGTTTGCTGTGGTCTGTCCTTCAAATAAGAATGTGGTTCTTTCTGTCACTTATATTATACAGTTTTGTCAGAACAGGAAACCTGTGTCTCCTTTGTGCTGCTGCTTCTGAAACACAGCCATTTTCATTTTTGACATCTTATGTCATCAAGAATATCTTAATTCTGTCCCCCAACAGACTAGACCTCTTGGACATTTCTCCTGGACAAACTGGAATGTTGTCCACTTCATGGTCCTCACGATTATTCCGCATACAGGAGTTTGCCTTGGCTGTTGAAATACAGACCTGTGCTGAAATTTCTTAGGGTGGGGGAAGTGACTCTGAGAAGCCTGCTAAAGGAGGTTAAAGGAAAGTCATCTCTATGCTTGTCAGACAGCAGCAGTCACATGTGTGCACCCGCTCACACACAGGACCCCATGGCGCTTCTTGCCCATGTACTGTACCAGATTTTTTGGGTCTGGGAGAATGTGTTTTCTTGTTGTCGGAGTCTAGAGATGTGAAGTGTCCTTACTTCCTCCCTTCCCATTTATTGCCCTCCCCCAGACTGGCACCTGCTGAGGAGTAATTAGGGCAGTCCTAATTTGGACAGCCAAATCCTGATTACAGTGAGAGGAAAAACAGGAAATGTTCTAGTTTTACTGCCAGCAAATGACTGATTTAAATAGAAATCCATATACAATTCAAATGATCCAAAATGTTATAACATTGGGAAGGAGAAAGAGAGCAGGGAAACATTGCAATCTGATTTTCTCCGTGTGATTCTCAGCAGATACCATTCACAGACGTGATCAAATCCATAAGCTCACAATGCCCTCTGCTGAGAGTCAGTTGGTTTTCCAAGTTTGCTGTGAGAAACTGCGCAAGCATTGGGAGTTCAAACACATGTCATCTCTTAGTGCATACCTCACCCAGGAGAAAAGACTTTACTGTAAAATGATTTCATGTTACAGGCTTTGGATACTTTCCTGAAAGAGAAATGAGGACTAAAAGTCTTCTCCTTAATTAGTCACACCCCTTGGAGCCTGAAGGAAAGCTCACTGTGAATTCTGCGCTGCATAGTAATCAGGCGGTTAGTCCTTGACTCGTCTGCTTCTAAGCTGAATGCTGCTCTCCTTTGCATGTCCTCTTTCGCCCCGAAGTAAAGCCAGCAGCGTATATGCCCCATACGCTGATGATTTCACAATCAGAAGTCACGGTGTGCCGAAGTGTCTCTGTTCTAATTTGACATCAGTTCACTTACTGTTTTTCAGAGGCCAGTAGTGAACCCCCAGTAATGTTAGGCATGGTAGAGGACACAAGTAAAAGCTCTTCTCTGCTATTAGAGGCTCAACTGATAGGAGACACACATGTATTATTTGCGAGGCATGAGATAAAACCCATCTTCAGGGCTTACTTTTCACTGCTTCCTAGCAGAGGAGCTAGAACTCATGCTGAAACCTGAAGAAAGAGTGGGATGGATGTATTTGTAATCACTGAAACTATGGTTGGACAGAAACTATGGTTGGACAGTTGGTCACCTTCCTGGCTATTGGCATGTTTGTTGAATGAATAAAGAAATGCTGTCAGACTGAACAGGATAAACAAGCCACAGAGTAGCATGGGAGAAATCAAGGTGACTAGGGAGAATAGTGTGGTTGGGTGGAAAAGGGGAGCTTTAAAAATGTCTCCTGTTGGGTAAAAGAATGTTATCACAAGTTTTGGTGAAGAGGATGACATGATCTCTTCAAACGGTGTTCGAAGAGAATCTCTCTGGCCCCATTGTGCTAACCAGCAGAAATCAGACACAAGTGGCTCTATTGGTTCATGAAGCCCCTCAGCTTTATGAAGCCAGAGGCCTCTATCCCACCCTTGCAGCCTTTGCCAGCCTAACTGAATGGTAGAAGAGCCAAGGTCATAGGCCAGTTCACACGCACTTGAATTCTGATCCGCCTGTTCAACTGCACTTCTCCTTTATCTTCTTGGCTCATCTAGCACTGAACCATTTTTGTTAAATATTGCATAAGCAGGAATGGACATTACAAAGTGTATACAGTATCCATTTCATTGAGGACATTTAGCAAGCAAGTTTTTGTTATGTGCACCTATGATTTATATAACTCTATTCTGGTACTTGTCCCAATATATCATAATTTAAATTTTTATGTTGTATTTGATCAGTTATGATTTATGTCTTTCTGGGAAACATTGTTTTTCAACTGTGGATTCACATCCAAGTTATCTGGAGAAATTTTAGCGTACTTTCTGGATTCCTACACGAGGCCCACAGAGAGTTAGGTATGGGCATGGATAGTTTTAAAATGTCCCTGAAGTTATTTTCATGTGTGCTGTTTGTTACAACTCACTATCTGAGCTGTCAGCTTCTAGAAGAAAGATCCGATCGCTTTTTTCACATGCATATTCACAAAATGTAGCACATTAGTCTGTAGGGGACTTTCATTCACATTCACTGCACAAGTACATGCCTTCACTTTATTGTCACTGTACAGGGGACTTTCTAGTCTTTACCTTATCTAGTCAGTCACAGCAATTCTGTTAAACTGGACTCTCTTTACCTTACACATGAGAAAATAGAGCTTCAGAAAGGGTGAAAATGTGGAGAAGGTCACAGAGTGTAGAAGTCATAGTGCATACGTTAAAAGCTAAGTCTTTCTGACCAAAGCCCAAAGAACAGTCAATAGAACTAAAGAAATAGGAAACCTAGAAATATTTTAAATGGATTAGCGAAACAGCAACAAGTAATAGTAATAGTAAGGAGCACAGACAGAGTCCAGACTAATAGGTGTGGCCCAAGCTGAGCTCCACTCCACCAGGCATTTGACCCTGGGCAAGTTCCCTACTTTCTATCCCTGGATATTTTATTTATGAAGTGAGAACACTTATAGACTGTACCATACAGGATTGTTATGAGGATAAGAGGAATTAATATATGTGAAGTCCTTAAAGAATTATAGTTCCTGACATATATTAAATAAGTATTAGGAGTATTTATGATTATTTTTTGCTGCTACTATTGGTGGTATTTTTGTTATTTACTGTTAAATTAATTCATTGATAACATTGATGACATTGCTTAAGAAGATGTTACAGAAAGTTATTTTTATATTTTTATATCTTTACATTTTATATGTCCTTACTTGGATGCTAAAGCCAAGTAAGGACATAATAATGACAGAAAAAGTACAAGCCAGTATTTTAATGACATAGTTATAAAAATTCTCAATAAAATATTAGCAAACTAAATTCAGCCACATAGTAAAAGCATCATTCACCATGATCACTAATCTCTACAAGACAAGGATATTTCATCATACACAAATCAGTAAATGTGATATATGATGCGGAAAAAATGGACAAAATTTATATCCTTTTCATGATAAAAACACAGCAAATGAGGTATGGAAGGGCTATATCTTAACACAGTAAAGGTAATGTAAGCCCATAGCTAACATATTCAGGGTTGAATAGTTGAAATCTTTCTTCTAAGATGTGGATTAAGACAAGGCCACCCACTCTCACCACTTTCATTTAGTATAAAGCCCTTACCAGGTAATTAGACTAAAAAGAAAAATAAGGCATACAGAACCGAAAGGACAAAGCCAAAGTGTTGCTGTTTGCTGAAGACATGATAATTTATATAGAAACCCCTTAAGATTCCACCAAGAGCTATGAGAACTAATGGAAATATACAATAAAATTGCAGGATACAAAGTCAACATGCAAAACCCAGTAGCATTTCCCTACAGTAAAACAAACCTTCTGAAAAAGAAATCAGAACAATCCTGTTTACAACAGCTACAAAACAGCACACTTGGAAATCAATTTAACTGAGATGAAAAACTTGTGTACTGAAGACTAAAACACTAATGAAAGAAATTGAAGAATATATAAAGAAGTCGAAAGATAATCTCTGTTCATGGACTAGAAGAACTAATATTGTAAAAATGCACATACACCCACAATGATATATAGATTCAGTGCAACTCCTGTCAAAATTTCAGTTTCGTTTTTCTTTTTTTTAAATTAATTTTATTGCTACACTTGGTACACATAATAGTCACATTCATTGTAGGAAATTTTCCCTGGCACATGATGTACCTCGATGCTTTTCCCCACCTCTCTTCCCCCTTTTCAACCCTTCATCTCATCCTTATTTACAAGAGCTTTGTTTCCATTTTTTCCTTCTATTCCCTTTTTTAACTTTTCCCATCTCATTTTTCACTAATACAGAAAAATGATTCTTAAATGCATGTAGAAGCACACACACACACACACACAAACACACACCACCACCACCACCACCACACCACACCAATAATCAAGGCAATTCTGAACCAAAATATAAAACTGGAGGCATCACACTACCTGATTTCAATCTGTACTATGAAATGATAGTAATTAAAGCAGAATGATAACTAGCCTAAAAATAGACTCACCACCCAATATAATAGTACAGAGGACCCAGAAAGGAACCCATGCATGGATGGCAAATTGATTTTTTACAAATAATCCAAGAATATATATTAGGAAAAGGACAGTCTCTTCAATAATGATATTGGCACTACTGGATGTCAGTATGCAGAAGAGTGAAATTGAGTCCTTATCTCATACCATATAAAAGAATCAACTCAAAATGGATTGCAGACCTAAGTCTGACACCAAAAACTGTGACACCACAAGAAGAAAACGTAGGGATAAATCCCTATAACAGTTAGGCAGTGATTTTTTTTTTTTTACATTTGACTCCCAAAAGTAGAGACAATAGGATTATATCAATATAAAAGTTTCTGCATAACAAGGAAATAACAAAGTAAAGAGACAACCTATAGATTGGGAGAAAATGTTTGCAAGCCATACATAGGATAAGTAGTTAATATCCAAAACATCTAAGAAACCTAAACAACTCTATACAAAGAAAACAACAATCCAGTTTAAAAGCAAGCAAGGGGGACTAAGGCTATTAGACTTAGTGATACAGCACATGCTTATCACATGTGAGGCCCGGGCGCTTAGAGCACCAGCACCACCAAAAACTTTAATGTATGGAGGATGTCAGAGTGGTTTCCTCTCACGTGGGCATTACTAAATATATATGGTACAAAGGTACAAAGGTTTCACAAGCTCAGATTTTTTTATCTTAATATCTTAGTATATGAGTGTAGTACAGTACATGATGTTCACATTCCCTGTATGGAAGTGGTATAATTATTCACTTTTAAAAAGAAAGAAATTTTGCCATTTGGAACCACCTGGGTGAAATTGGCTAGCACACTAAGTGAAACAACCCAGGCACAGAGAGACAGGCACTGCATGTCCACTTACATGGAGAAAGTAAAACAACAGAAATTCAAGAAGCAGAGGATGGAGAGGTGATTCCCAGATGTTGGAGCAGTGTAGAGAGTTGCTGGTCAGAGTTCAAAGCCTCGGTCAGACAGAAGAATAGGGTGTTTTTCATCGCTGTATGTTACACAGTGTAGTAAACATAGTATGTAATAATATATCACATGTTTTGAAATCATTGAGAATAAATTTCAAATGTGCTTACCATAAAAACAGTATCTGTGATGATGAATATATTAATTAGCTTGACTTAATTATTTCACATTTTATTCATAGATTATAACATTACTTTTGTACCTCATAAATATATACAGCTATAATTTGTCAATTTATAATTTAAAATAAAAATTTGGAATAAATACACAGTTATTTCTTTAAGGCTAGGAATAGAGAAACAAATGAGGTGGGTGATTTCTTGCTATCAGAGAGTGTATATTCTAATGGAGGGCAATAGATAATAAAATGGCACAGAAAATACAGTAAATTTCTTAACAATAAGGGTGATATTTTAAAAATTAAAAGAGACTCAGGGTAGGGAGGAGCACCTAGAAAGACCTCACTGAAGAGGTAGTTTGAGTTCAGTTACGAAGGATGAGAAAGAGCCATTGAAGATGTGGGGAAGAATGTTCTAGCAGAATGAGCAGGTACAAGGTAAGAACTACCTAGAATTTATGTGAACTTAGGTCAGTTTCATGGAACATGGGGGGAGGGGGAAGAGATTAAATACTGAGTGGGATGAGGTCAGACTATTTTGGTCTTTTCTGGCTGCACTTGAGTATATGGGAACTTTAAAAATACTAGCCTGACCCCTGTGAAATTGATACATCTTTAAATGCTTCTCAGATGTTTTAAAGTATAGCCAGGATTAAGAGCTATTGATGAAGGACCTTGGGACCAGAAAATATGATTTTAATTCTAAATGCAATGGACAGATACAAAAAGTTTAAACAGGGAACTGCCTGGTCTGATACATTTTTATAAAAATTTTGGGAATATTCAAACACAAAAATAGAATATTCAAACACAACATATTTAAATTTTCTTCTCCTAAGAAAAATGTGATGATTTGATAGTTGAGACAGAGTGTATATTAATGGCTGGTCAATTTCTTGTGCTGCAGTATAATTCTTTCCTTCTTGGGTTTATGACTTTCCATGGAACTTGTCTATTTCGAGGTTGTTATTATATTATCCCAAAAAGTTAACGCTCTCTGAACTCAGATTTCATATTGCGGTCCCTGCAGTCCTCTTGAACTTCTTTCCATGAAACATCTCCAGAGTTACCACATGTTTCTTAACACTAGGGGAGAAATGCGCACCATCGTAACAGCTGTGGGCCCAGCAGTGGATGTGCTGTCAGAGGTGATCTGCCATCTGTAAGAAATGGTTTAGCTTTATGTTTCTTTTATTTTATTTAGTTTTCTTCAACAGCATAATACTGACTCTTCCTTTGCACCCCTAACTGTCATTATCACTTGTGTTGCTGGACGTAGCACTGCCCAGTCATCCACAGAAGAAACTGGACTACAGCAATTTAATTTGGACCAGACTTGTTCAGGGTTCACTTGTCTAGCTTGGCTTCTAGTTTTTGAAGTGTCTAAAAGATTCAGTCTGGGAAAGGAAGCAGCATGCCCTGGCTGTCACCAAATAGTTGAATCTAATTAGCCCCACCTGCCCTTGTTTGTTTACATAATGAAAGACTCAGCACCCCAGCTGTGCCCAGGGACCACGCACACTTGCACTTCCCAAGTATTCCAGCCAGGAAGCAGTGCAAATCAGAGCCAGTTGACATCAGCAGATGTTTTCTGAGTGAAATCCAGCCAGCTGTGTCTAGAGAGTGGCGTCTTCTCGTGGTGGCCTTATCACCTTATTCCAGGAAGTACACCTATTTCCTTCTCACTCCCAGGAACAGGTACAAATAGTTACACAGGTGGCTCTGTCTCTGGCGCAGTGAGCTGTGAATTAATGAGTAGGGGATGGTTCTGATAGGAATGACTAATCTTACTCCTCTTATTGTTTAATTATTGGGATTGTAACAGTTCTTTTCTGAGGTGATTTAGGCATGTGTAGGAATTTTGTAACTCATATGACTCTGTTTGTCACAAAATCAAAAACTAATAAAGAGCCAGGCAGGCATGGTGGTGCATGCCTGTAATCCCAGCACACAAGAGGCTGAGGCAGAAGGATCACCTTGGGTTCGAGGCCAGCCTGGGCTACGTAGTGGGTTCAAGGCCAGGCTGAACCACATAGCAGGACCCTATCTCAAAACACTACTGCTGCTGCTGCTAATAATAACAACAACAATAATAATAACAATAAACAACTAATAAGGATAATTGGTCAGGTTGGAAATTTTCCAATTAAATGAAAAAAAATTCCTTTAGAGTAGTTGTATGCTAATCAATACCAGTACTTCCAGTAGCATATTTGGGACTGTTTGGGGTTGGTGCTCATCCCAATTTGAATTAATATGTTTATTTTTAAGAGGATTATGAGTTATATTTAATTAGAATTACTATTCTTCAAAAAACAGAATCTAAGAATATTAGCTAGTATTAAAATATTGAATTTTTTAAACTAAGCCAATGTTCACAAAATACCTAAGTAAATAATATGGATATCTTTAATGTAGTATATCACCAAGCTGATTTTTGTGTTATTCTATCAAATGCTAAGGTAGAAATTTGTAGACCCCAAAGTATACAATACTGCCTGACATTCATGGACCCAAATTGTTTATGGAACCTTAGGGCAAACTGTATCTGGCTCAAAGATTTAGATGCTGGAAAAATGACTTGAATTTAAGCTTTTAACTCTGAGGAGCAGAATTTAACCAAAATATGACTCTAACAGAAATTGAGCCACTCAGAAGTTCTTTCTGGATAATCGGTATTGAACTTTACATTTTAATTTCCCCATCCACAAAATTTTATTTTCTTTTAATTTGTTATAAACCATTTTAACCTATAAATATTCTTCTGAACTTACAGGACATTCGAAGAGATTTGATCCACAGGCTATGGTCTCCCCATCCAATTGTAGAAGACAGTGCTAACTGTGAAGTCATTGGTGATAAGAATAAAAGTATATATTTACAAGTATAAAAGTCATAAGTGATAAGGTTTTGCTCATTTCCTTTCTAAAAGGAGAGCACATAATGCCATAGCCAATAAACTCTTGGCAGGAAAATGAATTTTTAAGACTTTCCAATAATAGACCACCTAGGCAGGAGAAGACTTGTCAGCAATGACTTTTTGGTTCATTTGTTTTATGAGTCAGGAATTTTTTCTTCTGAATGTTTTTCAGAGAGCGACACACTTGAATTTATTATTCCTTATTTTGATTCCTATTAAATTTAGAAAAGCACAGAGTGATCTGTGATTTGCTTCAGTACCAAAGGACTTAATAGCTCATCTGAGTCATTTAGTGCAAAAAGAAAAGTAATCTCCTAAAGTGGTTTTTGTTTAATGAGTTATCTAGACTTTTAAAATTGAAGAAGCCTTTTTATTAGTGCATGTTAATTGGAGAAAAGAGTGGGTTTCATTGTGACATTTTCATATATATATATATAAAATCTTTGATCGTATCCTGTTCCCCCTTACCTATTGCCTCTCTGATTCCTTTCTTCATTGCTAATAGTAAAGATAGTTTATTTTTAATCACTATTTCCATTCTTACATACCTTCCAAATACCAGGTATTATACTAGGCACTGGGCACACAAAAACTGCTAAGAAATCGATTCCACCCTCAGAGAACTCATCTAGTTTGGGATTCCAGCTTGTAAAAACGTGTAGCAAGGTCAGTGAGAGTAGAGCTATGTGTAAGGCGGGGGTTGTCATACTTGACTGCATTCTTGGATCGTATGGGAAACTAAAATTCTATTCCCCCCCCAGCAACCACCACCCAAGATTCTGACTTGCTTGCTTGGTCTTGGGTATGGCCAGGACATCTAGTATTTTTTAAACAGCTTCCCAAAGTGATTCTAATGTGCAAAATTGAAAACCTCTGATGTAAGGGTGTTGGGGCACAAGAGAGAGAACTCAGCAGCAGCAAGGGAAGAGCCAAGGTAATACTTGATAAGTAGTAGCAAACAAGGAGGATGGGACAACAAAGGTGCTCTAGGCTGTGACAACCCACAGTAGCAGGAAACAGTATATTCCATTCAAAAGACTTTGCAGTACTCATTACGGACAGGATGCCCAGTATGCAGAGGATTGTCCTGCAGTAGTGAACAGAGACAAAAGAGGAAAAAGCAGTAATAGGAGGTTAAGCAAGTGTTTATGCCTCGCTAGGTCCTGTCGTGTTCTTAGACAGAATTACATGTCACTGAAAAGTTCTAAGAAAGACAATGACATTATTGTATTTGTAGTTTACAAGCATGGCTCGTGACTAGTGTTCTGAGTTGGACTGATAGTCTTGTAGCTCTAGGCAAGAATCCCAGTTACAAAGTTTTTGCCAAGTCCAAGTGAGGAATGGGGATATCCATACAGGTTAACGGCAAGGAACTGGGACAGGAAGCGACAGATTTCTAAGATGTTAAGGAAGTGGAATTGGAAGGATGAGGTAACTACAGGTGATTAGGATAACTTGCTTTCTGACTCAGATAGAATGATGGCCTAGCCAGGTGTTCAGTGGGAGAGAGGTAGAAAATAAATGAATTCCTTCTGACTCATTTTAATTTGAAATAATGAGAGACTACAATGTTCTCAAATAAACCACTGGAGCTGAAGTTCCAAGACTTAGAAGAGAGGGCTACCCCGGAAATACTAATTTAGGAATCATCAGGATATAGATGGGCCAAGCCTGGCAAGAAGTTGAGATTGATGATGAAAGAAATGCAGAACCCTGTGTAACACATTTTAGTGCACAGGAAAGGAGTCATCAGTTTGCCTATAATTGGGGGGCTCGGGTGGCAGGAAAAGAACCTGGAGGAAATAGTTGTGGAAACAAATGAGTGATATGTTAAGAAAAGACCAATCAGAAATATCAGATGTCTCGTAATAGTCAAAGAATATGAAGATGAAAACATTCACGGGTTGATGGAGAGCAACATCAAACTGAATTTTTAACTTCCTGTCAAAAAATGTGGAATAGATGTAGGAAGCCTTCTTGCTACAACTGTCAAATGGAAATGGGTTAAAATTTTTAACTTTAGAGGTATTTAAGAGAGATAACCTAGCTCACCAGGAAGACAGAATTCACTAGATGCTCGATCTTTTTGCAGAAGTTATAAAACGGACTGTAAAACTCTAGATACTCAGGCTACTCATTTAATGAATGTCTTCAAATGAGAGAGAAGAGTTTTGGTAGAGAGGAATGTTAATGAAAGGAAAAAAATCATTTACTCACTTATTCATTCTTTTGAAAATTGACGGATTTATAGAAATATTGGAGAAATACTAGCAGTTCAGGAAAACAAGGGAATAATTGGAAATTACTGGAAATGAATGCGGATGAAGCAGATTTGAATGGAGGTGGGAGGTTGGAGGTGAGAGTCAGATTATGTAAAACTCTGTAATAGGTCCTCTCCATTCTCTGTCATTTAGCAAGGATGTGGGAGGTGAGCGATGAGGAGAGACTGAAATAATGTTTTTAAAAAAAATAGCATTAGGGAAAATGGGAAGGGGAAGTTGAAGGAAACACATAAAAAGAATGCAAACAAACACTGAGTGTCCACTTGCAGAGAGGTGAGACGTCTGAGGCAGTGCCACTCTGTAAGAGTGTGCCCAGGAATGCAAGTATGATATTGTAAGTTACGTTGTTGGATTAATCCATAAATATTACAGAAGAGGTGTAAGGAAATAACAATCAAGAAGGGGGTGGAAGATACCAGTGAGAGTCATTGGAGAGAATGGGAGGGACACCTTTTCATAGTGAAATTTTTGGGGGGGTATAATTACAATTAGAAAACATTTGCTTTTACTGACTTAGAAGAATCCTAGAAATTATCCATGGTTCCTTTATTTCTGTTAGCTTATTTTAAGAGAATCAGGGCAGTATTGTTCTTTATGCTATGAAACTGTATTATATGTAGTTGAGCTGTCCTGAGTCAAAGTGTACAGGCTTCAAATTCTCTTTCTTTGTAAACATTAAATTGTCTATAGGGTCAAGCAGTTCATATATATATATATATATATATATATATATATATATATGGTATGTATATATGGTATATACAGATACAGATATGGTGTGTGTATATATAGATATAGATATAGATATGGTATATAGATATAGATATATATGGTATATATATTTATTTTAAAATTCCCACTACATCTCACTGTGACCCTCATGCCGAAAGACATTCCTGGCTGTGCCTGCGATAGCAGAAGTGCCCTGGAGCCTTGGTTGTCTTCATCTAATTAGCAGTCCCTTCATAAATAAATGTCATTTATGTCACTTGTATTGCTGATGAGGATTTTTTAGACCATCAAAATCGGTTATACTGATGGAAATGTTGAAGAGAAAGAGATTTTTAATGAAATTGAAATTGAACATGTAAGGTGAATTTACACGTACATTCAGATAAATAGTGAACCCGTGGGCCCTATTAAGGGACTTGAAGCCTGTCAGCTCTAGATGGCTAGCCAAAACCCACTGGAGAGAGCCATAATCAAAGGCTTTTTTCTGCCTGACATTTATGGCAAAGGATTTCTTTATACTAGTAGATTTACTTTGAAAAGAGAGGTATCTATAGTTCAGAACATAGCTGCAGGTAGAACTAATTGATAATTTAAACCAGGAAGACAGAGAATAAACCACTGCACCACTTCTGTCACCTTGCAGGTACCATTTATGTTGTCATGTAACAGAGTTTTAAAATGATTACCTGACTTCATATTTATTGCACGTATTTTTGAAATACCTCCCCAGACCAACCATATATTTTTATTTATTTTAAGGGATTAACTAATGTAAGTGGGACTAATTAGTATTAACAGCTTTTATGATTACTCAACAACCAGGAAACTGAGAATGAAATCTAGAAATCCTGTTCCCCAGTAATGTGACTTATTCATGGATGTCACCACTTTCAAGCCAGATAATAGATTATGTGAATAAAGGAGATGGAGGTGGTATCTTTTTCCTGAAGAGACGGTAGGTAAAAAATGCTAACTGAATACTAAGCATTATGCTAAGTCTTTCCTGTTGACTACTTTTAGGGGCATTGTCCAATCAGAAGAAAAACTTGTCATCAGTGCATCTTGGGCCAAAGATGATGATATCAGCAGGCTCTTGAAATCATTACCTAACTGGGTTAATATGGCTCAGCCCAAACAGCTAAGGCCAAAGAGAGAAGAAGAGGAAGATTTTATAAGGTAAAAGTCTATTTTCTACATTGTACTAAACATAAGGCGGAAAGGCACATGTGTTAACGTCTGCTACTCCTTTTTTTACATGAAAGTTTGGCCAGTTCTAAAGATCAAGTTCTCATTATATGAACTTAGTAAAATCTGTTTTCATCCTGTCTCACCTCATTTCCCAAGCAAGTATGCATTGAGTTCAAACCTTTCCAAGGACGGAATTGGAGTGAATTAAATTTGGAGCATTGCTACATCAAGTTAAAATATTTAATTTATAGCCCGTTCTTCCCCAAAAGGGAGAATACAAGTCATTTTTTCACTCATTTTTCTCAGCAAAGATGTATTGACCCTGCACCCTACAAGCGTGATACCAGGAAGCCTCTTGTTAATACAGAATGTGTTACCATTGTTCCTAACGTGTTCCTTTCATCAGACCATTGTTAGTTGAGGTTTCCCAAATGTGCACTCCATGTTTGTTCACACAGGTTATATTCTCTCTGATGGTTTTCTGCTTGCTTTGACAAAAGTAAGGACTCTGTCCTTTCAACTGTGTAACTAAAATTTAACTTTGTATAATTTCAGTTACTTGCTTAGCCACTGAATTTGCTGAAGCTTTCCATTTCCATGTGGCTTGCTTGGACTAGTGGAACATTTTCACCTCTGTTGTCTTATAACTGCAAAAATTAGAAAAATAATGATATCAATACATTGTCACATCAAAATCAGCTTTGTTCTTGTTAACTTTTGCTTATCTGAGAGAATGAATACATGGTTAAAAATAAAATGAAAACACTTTAAAGAAGCAAGGGCCGGAAAAGTAATAAATAATGGCCAAGGTTTTACTTTAATTTGGATTTGTCTCTCACACAGTATGGATAGCAATAGTAAATAAATAACTCTGCAGCCAGTCCAAAGTGCCTTTGCATGTGGAACTGCACCACTACATAGATAAGTACTCTATAATGCTTATAATATTGTTGTCATTTTTACTTTTATTTATTTCCCCTCTGTTGCAAATTCTTTATTACTATAAATTCAAGTTTTTGACCTGTTCATTTTCCTTCTCTCTGAAGAATTCCTCATATGCTTTTGCAAGGCAAGTCTACGACTGATAACAAATCCTCCTCAATTTTTTTTAGTCTAAGAAAGTCTTAATTTTTCCTGCATGCTTGAAGGATATTTTCCCTGGGAACAGAAATCTAGGTTGGTCTATTTGTCAGTGTTCTCCAAAGAAACAGAAATGATGAAATAGGGGATGGACGGATGGATGGGTGGGTAGGCGGGTAGATGGATGGGTAAGCGGATGGGGAACTAATTATAGGATTAGTTTAAAGATTGTGGTGGCCAAGAAGTTCCACTATCTGCTGTCTGCAGGCTAGAAAACCAAAAAAGTCAGTGCTGCAGTTTACTCTGTTTCAAAGGCCCAGGAACCAGGGTTGGAGAGAGGCCTGGTATAAGTCCCAGAGTCTGAAGTTGTGAGAACTAGGTGCTCTCATATCTAAGGACAGAAGATAGATGCCTTAGTTTAAGAAGAAAAAAATTGAAATTTCCCCTCTCCTGTCTCTTTTGTTCTAGTCAATGGATTGAATGATGCCTGCCCACACTGGTGTGGGTATATCTTCTTTACTTAGCCTACTAATTAAAATACTAATCTAAGAAACTCGCTCACATACAAATCACAAGTAAAGTTTTGCTAACTGTCTGAGCATCTCTTAGCCCAATCAAGTTAACACATAAAATTCATAACAGTTGGTGTTTTTTTTTAACATTTTAAGTATCTCTTTATTCTCTTTTTGCTTACATGGTTTCTAGAGAGAAGTCTGACGTAATTATTGTCTTTGTTGTTCTATAGGTAAGGTAAATTTTTTTGCTTTTTTAAAGATGTTTTTGTCTTTGATTTTATGTAGTATAAATATGATATACTTCATGGTAAAAATTTTGCTGCAGATGCTCGTTAGTATTCTCTAATTTTTCATGGATCTGGTGTAATATTTTTCACTGGTTTGGGGAAATTCTGAGTCATTATTTTTGAAGCGATAATATTTCAGCTATTTCTTCTCTTTTATTTCTATTTCTTTCACCTTCTCATATTCCCATTCTGCATATCCTGGAACTTCATTAATTACCTCACAGTTCTTAAATATTCTGTTCTGTCTTTTCATTCTTTTTTTCTCTATATATGTTATTATGGTTTGTGTCTGGGTTTTCCCCCCAAAGCCTTATGCAGTCATGGATGCAGGCTTGTAGAGTTTATGACTGATCCATGGTGCAATCCTGTGATTATGGGTGTGAGAGCTCTCCCTGCCCTGCGGGGGCAGCTCGCATACAGTATAAGGGAGGGAAGGAGGTTTGCTCTTCCCACCACTCCTCCCTTTTTGCTCTAGTTGTTTTTGCTATTTTCCACTGCTATGAACTCTTGCCCCGTGCCTATGCCTTGGAGCCAGTTGAGTATGGACTGAAACCTCCACTAACTGTGAGCTAAATAAACCTTTCCTTCCTTAACTTTGGGCATCAGGTATTTTGTTCCAGCAACAAGGGAAAAGTAACCAAGACATGTGTCAATTTTGGAACATTCTATTTTTACATTTCTTTTAGATTACAATTTTTTTCCTTAGCCGTGTGCAGTTTGTTGCTGAGACCATCAAAAACATGCTTCATTTCCACTAGAGCGTTTTTTATTTCTAAAATTTCTTCTTGATTCTTAGAATGTTTCTCTTTTCTTACATTACCTGTGCTTTTCTTTTTATTTACTACATATTTATTAAATATGTGGTTTTAATGAGACATATATAGAAATGTGCATATATCAAAGGCTCAGCTTGAATTTTCTGTTTTCATTTGTGTAATCTATACCCAGATCAAGAAACAACAAACACTAACAATATGAAATGAAAGAAAGCAACAGGAGATCTTTTTGTACTTCTCTTTAGTTACTATCTGCCTCTCCAAGATGTACTACAGAGACTAGTTTAATCTGTTTGGGGACTTCATAATATCATGCAATTATGTGGTCTTTTGTGACTGGCTTTTATGTTCTAAATTATGTTGACAAGATTCGTCCATCTTGTATATAGATACATTCTTATTATTCTCAGTATTCCATTGTATGTATGTACTACAAAATTTTTAAAATGTTTTATTATGTATCTATATATATATATATGTTGACATGTATGTATGTGTAGTGTGTGTGTATATACACGTAAATGTGTACACATACATTTACTCATTCTGCTACAGATGGGCATCAAGATAACTTTCAGTTTGGAACAATTTTAAATAGTACAGCTATGAATATTCGACTGTATTTTTTTTTAGTAACCATGTGTATGCATTCTGTTGGGTTTATGCTGCGCATAGAATTGCTGGGTAATACTATGTAAGTGTTGAGTTTCAGTTCACACTGTCAGTTTTCCAGTGTGGCTACAGGAGTTTACACTTCTTCAGTGGTGTATGAGTTTCAGTTGCTCCATATCTCAACAACACTTGATATGTACCGTCTTTTAAATTGTAGCCATTCTAGTAGGCATATAGAGGTACTTCACTGTCATTTATATTATTTCTGTTGTGAATGATGAAGTTAAGCAACTTTTGACCATTTGGGCATCCTCTTTTGTAACATATCTTGTCTATTTTTAATTATATAGTCTTCTTCCCTGGTGATTTTTAAATTCTTTATATATCAGTTTCAAATTCCATTGTTATAGGTACATCAGTCTTTTAGCCCTTTATAGATTTCCTCTTTACTCTCTTGATAGTGTTTTTTACTAAATAAGACTTTTAAAGGTTTAGTAATTCCAATTTATTATTTATTTTGTGTAAATACATTTTGTACTCTGTTGAAGAAATCAGAGTCACAGAGCTTATGAAAAGAAATCACAGCGAAGTTTTCTTCTAAAATTTTTTCCACACACACACACAAAAAAAAAATAAATAAATAAATAAAACTTTTTCCTGAATGTGTATCCCCCAGCATCTGAAATAAATTGTTGATCTTAAATTTTTATTTCCTTGCCTGTAGTCTATACTTCCCTTTGTGTAGATTTTTATCATGGATTTAATAGCAAAATGTATTGATGATTTTTTTCAAGAGAGGCAAAAAATCATTGAGACATTGATTGGCTGATTAGAGTCCCATGTAGAAATTAGCAAATTGACCTTAAGACAGAAATTCAGGCCACAAGGCTCTACTGTTTCACAGAATAACTGTTATTATTTTGCCACATTTTTAAGAGGTCTGCATAAGCATATTCCCCCACTTTCTCTTTAAACGTACTCATTTAAAAATACTTATTAACTTAATAGTTGTGCTGGAAGTACTTTCTGGAGGATAACTTACTCCAACTTGGGAAATAATTATTCTTTTGATTTAAAAGAGCTAGAATTAAGGATATGGCTTTTTTTA
Organism: Dinomys branickii; assembly: GCA_004027595.1. NCBI lineage: Eukaryota > Metazoa > Chordata > Mammalia > Rodentia > Dinomyidae > Dinomys > Dinomys branickii. Next base: position 64,347 of record PVLD010004714.1, on the reverse strand, counting down.
CTCTTGATTTGCTCACTGAATTATATAATTTTCTAAATAGAAGCTTGAAGGAAAAATAAATTATACAATTGCTATTTTTGGTGCAACTTACATGAAGTAAAGTGTAATCTTAATCATGTTACACAATTAAATATATATGATTATACCCGTATGACTACCTCCCATATCAAAATAGAGAATTTTTGTAAATTCTCAAAACACCCACCTGTCTGACTTCTGTAATAATAATTTAGTTATGCTTATCTTCAAATTTTATATGTTTAATTACAGTGTCTTGGTTTCTTTTACATTTGTCAATTTTATTATTTTGCAAGTAGACAGGGTTTGCAAAGCAAATTAGTTTGCTTTAATAGAAGAGAAATGATTTTAGGTCTGTTTTATTTTGTACATGATTCTTTACTCTTAACCTGTTACATCCGCTATCCAGATTAGAAGTTAAAGCACTTATGTAAGAGAAAATGCTCTTTAATTTATATTCCAACATGGTAGAGTTAACAGAGAGCCTTGATTTAGCCCCTTAAAGCACCATAAAACAAAAAGCCCAAAAGACTGAAAAGTCACAGTTTCCTCCTATAATTATCTTTTAAAGCACAGAATGCTATTTGGTGCATAGATGAATGTAGAATCCGGTGCCCTTTGAATTGAATAAAGGTTATGTTCCCTTCATTACCAAATGAGACCCTTTTCTATTCTTTTTTTTTTTTAGCTAAAAAATAAAATGTATTATTTCCAGGCTTAATTTTCAATACAGGGGATAAAACTAGGTCAAGCCAGGGCATTAAGAGAAAAAAGAAAAATAGCAAATATGCTTTTGTTCCCAAGGAAGCAGAAAGTAGGCTCTCCAACCCATTGTCTTTGCACGTATATGTGTGTGTGTGTGTGTGCGTGTGTGCGTGCGCGCACTCGTGCGTACACACCTTATGTATGTTGAGAGCAGGGCATATCCACTGATGAAGGGTAGTCCTGCTTTTTGAAAGTATACTTAACAGAAAGAAGAAGGTGTTGAGGGCAGTAAAGGAAACAGGGAAAGGTTATCTTGGAGATAGCGAGGCCATACCTATTAAAAAAGAATCCCCTACAACATTTAAATATTTCATTTATGGCCCTTGAATTTCAAAAAATAAGTATCATTTCTCTGGAGTCAGCTTTGAAAAGTCTTAAATGTGATTAGCAAGACCAAAACCAGAGTTTTCAGGTAATACAAGTCAAATAATACATAAAACCTATGAATTAGTCTTGAACTACAGCAGGCAGAGAGATATGTGATCATTAAGTCTGGATAGGTTGTCCACTGTATTCCAGCAGTTGTAACAGTAAGAGTTACCACTGCTTAGCACTGTACAATATTGAGTTTCCAAGTATTCTCATTCCCATTCAACAAATGCGGGAACCAAGGTGCAAAGAAAGTAAGTAACTTCCCCAAGTTCATATAGCCATTGAGTGGCAGAGCTAGGATTTGAACCTAGGTAGTATGACTCCTCAAGCCAGCACACTATAGTCAGTCAGTGTAACAGTGGATCAGAATGTGTGTTTTTGTAATTTTTATTCTTTCATGTTCATTGATCATCATAATTTTGTCCAATATTTAAATCACTTTCTGCTAATGTCAGACATTTGTCTAGAAAATTAAATGAGTGGTATGTTTGTTCATTAAGATGGCTCTTTGTTGTTTTATGGAATTATGAAATAAAGATAAATGGCATTAATAATTTCTAAAAACTTCCACTTAGAAATTTCAAAAGTTCTCAACATAATATCAGCAATATCTGTTACAACAGTCCACTAACTACAGATATTAAAGAATCTTTAGGTAAATTTGGGAGAAGGAAGTGATGGGGGAAAGACTCCAACTATCTTGAACAAAACCTTCATTGGAATGGAGACATATATTTCACTATCTCTGGGTATTTACTATGACCTTAAAAATGTAATTATAAAAGGAAAGATGAAACAGAAAACATGAATATATTAAATAAGTGCAAGGGTAGAAAAAATGTTTCTTTTTCTCTCTTCAGTTAAACAAGTTGAAGGTCATGGTGGAGATGGGTCACTGTGAGGCAAGTCAGGATGAGAAGCAGATTTAAATCTCAAAATTAAACAAAAAAGACAGGCCATTACTGGAAATTCAGCTACAAATGTATTAATGTTCAAGATGATTGAATTAAAAAATTTAAGAGGTGATTGAATTAGTCATTTATTATACCAAAATGATATAACTGTTGTTAACAAAACCAGCAGTAAGTGAAAAGCAATAACAAAAACCCCAAACTTAACATCTCCTTTATGGGTGGCATGAATGCTACTTCATTGGACAGCTATTGGAGAATTATAATCCTCTTCATATTATTAAAAAGTCACTAGTATTTCATTTACTACATTTTTTATGTTGAGATCATGGAATTAATAATTTTATGTAGGTTTGCATTTAATCCCATTTTTCTTTTTCTCCATTAGAGTCTTGATAAAAAACTGCCATCTTTCTTGGTCTGGCATCCCTTAAGGTTGACAGCGATAATCTGTGCCATGATGGTGATGGGCAGGATGCCTATAATGAAGCCTATAATGCCTATAATGGGTAGTGAATGGAGTCAAGGCAAGCAGTGAGACTTCTAGAACCACTGCTGCAAAGCCCTGTGCCCACTGTAGGCTTTTCCCAGCTCTGCCTCTGCTGCCGTCTGAAATTCTCTTCCATATGATGAAAAACCCTTTGGTTGTTCACATGTACTTTATTTGCCTGTTGAATATTCTCATATTCCTCGTCCACCATGGTCTCTTATCTCTCTGCGTCCCACGTCCCACTCCTCCTTCCTAGAATGCCCTCTGATAGTCCCAGCTCATCTCCTCTACCTGCCCAGCTCAGTTTTCAAAATAGAGCTCAGGTAGCAGCTCCTCCAACATCCCTTCCCAGAAACCTTCTGCCCTCCTGCCAAGCACCCTCCTTCCCACCTGCTCTAGGATGGTGCAGTCTGAGGAAGTCACACAAATGAGGTAAATGGTGCTGCTAGAGGTAAAAGTATATGTAAGTATGTAAAGACAAAACCATAGAAAGACTAACTCCATAGGAAGGGGAGGAGGTATCATTGGGGCGAAAGGGAAGGCATGGAAGAAAGCTAAATCTTCACCCATCCACTGAACAAGAATAAAGAGTCTAAAATTAATACATTAATACATAGCCATTTTAACAGATTGTTCAACAACATAGATATATAGATATATCACTGAAAAAATTTAGAGAATGTAATTTTAAAAAAGAAATTGTCGTTTTTTTCTGGGACATAGGACTGAAGCTAGCATTGAGTAGGACAGGAGATCAGTGCTCATCAGTATACGTTATTTAACCATGAGTAATTATTACTTGGTCTTAAATTTGTACTTTAAAAAATCTCGTACATCCACAATCCATGTTAATACCTACTGCCAACTCACTATTTTTTCACCAGTACATGCGTTCTAACATTTTTATCCCTGAAAAAAGTCTTAATTCGTTTCCAGTTTTGTACCAATTTTACTCAGTGCATTCACTTGTAAGTATCCCACTTTGCTGCCAAAATTTCGATCTTTTTTGGTATGTCTTTCTCCTGAGGCCCCCACCTATTCCTCATCTCTTCTCTAAGACAGCTGCCTTAAAGATCTGTACTTAATTCTTGTTTAAGATTAGTTGTTTAGTGTTTCTACTCTAAACACATAGATTCTTCAAAAGGACTGTATGACAATTAGAGATAGTCGATAATATGGAATACTCAGAAGAAACTGTTCAATGCTGTATAAATTTGATTTTTAATGTATTATACATGTGCTCAATTTATAATAAGTGATTATCACTTTAATCCTATACTGATAATCTTTTGAAGCTTAAAACATGTTTCTGATGATAAAGTACTACTATTTGAATGAATGTATAACTCATTGTTACTCCTGATACATCTCAAAGAAGTCACAGGAAGTAAAGAAACAACTTGTACTTAATTGTTTGTTTGTGGTGCTGCTGTACATCACCTATGATGGAAATATAGTGGCAAAGCTTATTTGAGTGACAGCTTTTAAAAATGCATCCCTCCTCCTCCAAGCCAACAGAGCATGTCAGTGCAACTTTATTCCAAGTGGAGTCTGTATTCCATAATTCTTACCTGGCACCATCAGTCTGTAAGTAATATGCTGCTTTCACAATTTTAGCTTTGTGTGTATTGTTACCAGTATCAATTCTGAAGGAATTTTGACGCTTTTCTTCCATGAATATGTCAGTATATTCATCAACTTATTCTAAATAAAGAATACTACACAAAATGTGGAGAAAACCCTGGGACTGAACCCTGGTTTTTGCCCCACTTTCATACTGATTCTCTGTGCACCTCCATCTCTTCATCAGCCAGCACAATCTGTGAATCTAGAACTTACAGAGTTATGTACTATTTTTTTAGATAATTATTGTGTGTGTGCACATGCACACAAGCACACACCAGTGTTTGTTTTAAACCAAAACCAAAATATAACCTTCAGTTATATTTAAGATCTAATAAAGTTGTATTTCTGTTTTGCATATGTAATTTGGAATAGATTAGAACTGTGTATAACGAATACTCCTAGTGCATTCTGACCATTTCATCAAACTCTTGAGTATAATTTTTCCTAGTTTTAGTTACTATAAAGGTTCATGTTTTAGAAAGTTTACATTTAGGGCATATTTTTGCAAATGCTTGTCATTTATTTGATGTCTCAGAAAGATAGCCTTCAATTATAGAGATTTTTTTTATGAGAACATTTGGTTAATTCTTTGATGACTACTATTTTCTAATGAAATTTCCAGAAAAGCATTGGTCATAAAAGCAGATAGGTTTTGAAACTGTCAAGTTCCTAGATCAAATCAAGATTCAACACTAGTACCAAAGGTGTGATGTTGGTGGCCAGAGTGCCTAATGAGTATCACTCTTCTAGAGTTCGTATTGAATGACAAGCTTAGAATGAATGAGTATAATAGTCATTTAGTAAATGCTTATTGAATGCATGTGTGTTTACATTAATATACTAATTTTTATATAGATAATGGTGTTAAGAGAAAGAACAGCATAGGAATTTTCAAGTATATAGTACAAATACTTAACAGGTTACCTAAGATCTGTTTTAAATTAGCAATTGGAAATTAAAAATAAAAAACTGTCTACTGCATAGCATATACAGTATTGACAATAATATTAAAAAGAGGGCTGGGCATAGCTCAGCAGCATAAGTGCCTGCCTGGCAAGTACAAGATTCTGAGTTCGATTCCCAGTACCAAAAATAAATTAAAATGAAAAGAACTAAAGTGGTAGCACTAGTGAAGAAATAGCAATTTAAATTAAAACTATAATTATAGGGAAATTTCAGAGTATTTCTTTTCATATCTGTTATGAGGTCTGAATCAAATAGGAGCAGATTTTTTGTAGCACAATGAATCTCCTGCAGTAATGCATTTGAACTTACTTCTTAGTTACCTACATTGACCCATGATTAAAATAATGGTCTCTAATTGAAAACTAACTGGTTGAACCCTGGTATTTTGCTACCACCTCAGTTGTTTTGTGTCTTTGTTTCAGACAGAAAGCCCACGTTGTGGAAAAGTGGCCTTTAGTAGAACGGGACCAGCAATTTAGTCTCTAGACCTTTTCCTGCTGTAGCCTCGACAACTTTAGCCCTTTTCTTCTGGAGAAGGTTGTTGTATACAACAATTGGTTTTTGCTCATAAATAAGAGCACAAATCCAAAATACTGGTACAAAGACAGAAAGCCTGGCAAAAAATGTGCATTTGTGTGTTTGTGGATTAAACATGTCAGATGTAACTATCATTCTGCATTTTATCTTTCTAGATCTGAAGGGAGAAAGGCACAAAGAATTTGCAAGAGTTTTGATTGCTTTAACAGTATTGCCCAAGGTTTGATTTGATTTGGTGCATTAATTTTTTATGATTCATGTTATATTATACCTTGTGCAAAACCTTCATTTCCAGAAAATCAACACACTGGTTAGAAACTTAAGGAGTACTGTCAAGGGATCGCTGTAGCAAGTGATTCCCAGGAGACTGCTTGTTGCCTAGGAACAATTCTGGATAGAGGTAGAAAAGATAGTAATTTATAAAGGCCCAGTAATTACTCTTGTGTTCCTCACTTCTGAGCTTTTTCCCCGATCTTAATCCTTTTCTTTTAAAATTTGAAAAATTTTAAACCCACAAAAGTGCTGCAATAGTAGTAAAATGCATACATCATCACCGCCTTAGTTGGATTTGATGTCCACATCTTGCCATACCCACTCCACTCTCCAGATACATACCTAATCTTTCCATTTGCCAAACCATCCAAAAGCAAACCAGGTATAATGACCTTTCTCTCTTAAACAGTCAACATGTATCTCCCCAAAACAAAGACATCTTAAATAGCTACATCCTGATGATAGATAGACAGATAGATAGATAGATAATGTTGCTCCTCTAACAAAGTACCGTAAACATAGAGGATTAATACAATGTAAATTTGTTATTTTATACTTCTGTGGTTGGAAAATGTAGCACACAATTCTCAGTGGGCTACAATCAAGGTATCTGCAGTGTTGGATTTCTTTCTGGAGCATATGGGAAAGAATGCATTTCCCTAGCTTTCTGCTTTCTATTGTCCAGCCTAATTCTTTGGCCTGTGGTCTCCTTCTATCTCCGAACTGAGTACAGAGCATCTTTCTGACCCTTCTTCCAAGATAACATCTCATTCCTTGACCACAGTCAAGAAAGGGTCTCCTCTTTTAAGGACCATGTTATTAGATTTGATATACCAAGTAATCCAGGATACTCTCCCTATCTCTAGGTTCTTAACTTTAATCACATCTGTAAATTTCCTTTCCATTTATAATACCATAGTTTTCTGCAATTAAGATATGGACATCTTATTATTCTGCTAACCACATTGCACCTAACAAAATCAACCTTCATTCAAAACTTTATCCAACATGTAGTTTATAGTTCTATTTCCCCAGTACTCCTCAGAGATGCCACCTAGATCCAGTCAAGGTTCATACGTTATATTTTATCTCTTTAGCTTCCACTAATCTGAAACAGTCTGAAGTCCTTGTTTTACATGATGTGGAATCTTCGGATAAATGTCTGGGCTAGACTAGAGACCAAGATCTGAATCCTCTGTCCTTTCTTCGTGCTTATCTCCAGTGTGACTATTTCTGTCATGAACACAACATAGGTAATATTTCATACCTCCCACGGCATCACCTCGCCTCAGTCTGGTTGTGCTGCCCCTGGCAAAACCGTGTTTGACTATTGGTTAAGGTAGTGACTGCCAGACTTCCTCATTGAAAAGGTACTTTTAGTTCCTTCTGTTACTATGTTTAAAATCCATGAGCTTATACCCTAAAACTGTGTGATTTTCCTCTTTCTAACATTTCACCAGCACATTCAGCATCCTTTGATAAACATTGTCTGAAACATTATTATCTGAAATTTTTGCCTGAAAAAGAGCTTTTGCTCCGTCTCCCTACCCTCTTTCTCCATCTGCCTCTCCCTCTTATTCTCTCTCACTTCTGTTGTGCTCATGCATTTTTAAAACGTTCAGTGCCTTATAATCATCACCCTTTTTTCTTTTTAATTTTTTATTAGCTGTAATTTATATACAGTAAATACAATAGATCTTAATGTTCAGTTGGATGAGTTTTGACAAATTACACATGTAACCTATACCCACAATCAAAATAGAACAAATCCATTACCCAAAAGGATTCCTCTTGCCTGTTCCCTACTGGAGGAAGCCATTGTTCTGATCTTAACCACCATAAGTTAGTTTTGCCTGTTCTAGAATTTCTTACTGATAGAAGCATACAGCTCGTGTTCTTCTATCAGGCTTTTTTCTCTCAGAATAATGGTTTGAGTTTCATCTATGCTAATGACATTATCAGAACTGTGGGGTTGTGTTACACAGTACTTTGGGATACACCATACTGCAATTTGTTTTTCCACTCACCTATTGGTGCGTGTCTGAGTTGTGTCTAGTTTCAGCTCATCGTTACGAAAACTGCTACTAATGATACTGTATTGATCATTAATTCTGGTGAAATTTTTGTCCGTATATGTGCTTACTCTTTTAGACAATTACATAGTAGTATTGTTTGATCATAAGAGGATATGTTTAACCTTATTTGAAACTTCCAAGAGAGTCCTCAATAACTCACATCCTTGCCAGCACTTTTCCTGATCTTTATATTCTATAAGGGTCTTTAGAGTGGTACTGTAAGGCATGGTGACGCATGCCTGCAATCCCAGTACTCTGTGAGGCTATGGCAAAAGGATTTTAAGTTTGACCCCAGCCTGGGCAATTTACTGACTTAGCAGAACCCTGTTCTAAAATGGAAAAGAGCTGCAGAGATAGCTCAGCGTGACAGCTATGAGTTCAGTCCCCAGGGCCAAATTAAAAGGGTGAGGGGAATTCTAGTATTATTTCCTCTTTAAGTACTTAGTAGTATCCATATAATGAAACCATCTATATCTGGACTTTTCTTTTTTGAGAGGCTTTTCCTTGCTATTTCATATATAATGGCATTTGCATATTCTACTGCCTGTATATCCATTTTGTGAATTGTGTATTTTAAGGAACGTATTCATGTGATCTATATTACTGAAGTCACTGATACTATGGGTTAAAACATTCCCTTACTATCTTTCTAATGTCTGTAGGATCTGTAGCAGGGGCCTCTATTTAATTTCTAATATTGGTAGTGTGTTTTCCTCACTTTTTTTTATCAGTTTATGTAAGGCAAAAGTTGACTGACTCTATAGAGGAACAAACCATAAATATTCTGGGTTTTATGAACCATTTAATCTCTTTCTTAAGTACTTGGCTGTACTGCTGCAGTATGAAAGCAGCCATAGACTGTGCACCAGTGAAGGAAAACGGCTGTTTCCCACTAACTGTGATACACTGTACTTTCAACCATTCAATTCAAAATGTTTTTCCTTATGTTTTCCCACAAATTATTCAAATGTGTTACATACATTTCAAGCATTCAGAGATATTTCAGGTGCCTTTTTGATATTGATTTATAATTTAATTATTTTATGGTCAGATGATATACTCTGAAATTAATCCAGTTCATTAACATATATTTGTTATGGTAATGGCCCAGAGTCTGATCTATCTTGAGAACTCCTGCAGGCATAACTGTAATGAATGTATATTCTACTGTCACCCAGTGATCTGTTCATTATCTGTAAGATATATATGTATGCAGATATACATAGTACATATACATGCAATACAAATATGTATTTCATGTGCATGTATATTTATATACATATATACACACATTGATATTAACAATGTGGGTATATAAATATATGTGCACACACATATACATATACATATACATATACATATACATATACATATACATACATGTTTTCACTGTAGTGTGGATAATGCCACCAGATGATAAGCTAGGATAGTATTTACTTCATTGCCTTCCCTCTCCCCATGGTTCACAGTATTTTCCTGTCTCTTGTTCAGCATGTGAACAGTTACTTACTAGATAAAGTTTTATGCTTAGCCCATAGTGAGAGAAGTAATTCCAAACCAGTTTCTCTATCATGACTAAAAACAGAATTCGTTATTACTTTTACTGTTTTTGAGATTCAGACTGTCTCAGATACCTGACCTTGACCCTGTTTATCTTTGATTACTGGTTATATAACAGGTTTCCTGTGTTTATCTTGTATTTTTAGTGCCTTATCCTGAATCTGCAATTCTCCTCAGAATCCTGGTTTCTTTTATTTAGAAATGTTATTTAAAAACCAAAATCAGAGGCTGGGGATATAGCTCAGTGGTATAAGTGCCTGGCAAGTGCAAGGTCCTGAGTTTGATTCCCAGTACTGGAAAAAAAAAAAATCAGAGCACTAGAGTGCGCATTATTACTGGGGTGGCTTTGAAACAACACAGGATCTAGGATAGGGACAGGTGAAAAGTGAATTCCTAGTAAATACCTGCTAAAGAATTTCTTAAAACTCAGTAGTAAAAAGACAAAACAGTTAACATGAACCAAAAATTACAACAGACATTTCTCTGAAGAGGATAGATAGTAACAAACAGAGAGATTTCTGTAAAGATACATAGATAGGTAATAAACACATGGAATGATCACCAGCCATCAAGAAAATGCAGATCAAAGACACAAGGAGATACTATGTCACATGACTAGGGTAACTGCAATTTTAAAAGGCAGATAATAACAAGTGTTGGCAAGGATGTAGAGAATCTTGTATACCAGGAGGAAAGTAAACTGGTACAGCTGTTTTGGAAAATAGTCTGTCATGCCTTAAAAGCTTAAAGATAGATAGAGTTATTATTTGATCCAGCAGTCCTGCTTCTAAATATGTACACCCAAGAGAAGTGAAAACACACATCCACACAAAAACTTGTGAGTGTTCATAGCAGCATTATCATAATTACTTAAAAAGTGTCCATCACCTGATGAATGGATAGATGTGGTTTATACATATTATGGGCCGTACTTGGCAATATGAAAATAAATGAACTCTTACTACATGCGTGAACATAAATGAACCTTGAAAATAAGGTAAGTGAAAGAAGGTAACCACAACAGACCACATATTCTATATATATGGTAAGGAATTACATACGAATGTCTAGAAAAAGTAAATCAAAAGAGGCAGAAAGTAAATTCATAGTCATTCAGGGCTATAGCTTAGGAGGTCTGTGATAAGTGTAAGGTTTAATGTATACAGAACATCATAAGTCTAGGGTCTGTACCTGTCCCACTAACCAAGTTGATTTAAAATCATAAGCAGGCAATCTGTTACCACCTATATACATCTTAATGGCAGTCATGGTCAATTTCTCATGCTGTCATATCTGAATAAGTAAAAACCCCAATTTCCTTTCAACTAAAAATAAAATAAATATTATTCTAAGTCTGAGCAGAACAAGGAAGAAAAGCTACTGATGTTTTCCTATCTGCAACTTACTTTCAACTTACTTTCAAAGAACACACTGAGGACCTGTGCACTCCTCCCTACTTTTGCCTCTGCACGTTGTGGAAACAGCTAATCACATGATAGAGAGTATCATGAAATGCAAATGCATGAAGACTGTTGAAGGGCAGGCAGGCTTAGTCATGAGTTTTAGCAGTTTCTAGGTGGAAAAAAATAATATTGTAATCAAGGTAAATGAACAATTTTATTACTTCCTGGATATGAGGGATTAGTTAAGATCATTCTGGAAAAAATTTTTGAAAACCTGATTAAAGAACCCATCAGCATTACACTATCCCATTACTTTTGACACTGAAAAATTAGGTTTTGAAGAAGTTGAAGATTGAACAGTTGTAGAAAGCAGGAAAGCTGTGGCTGGGGATATAGCTCAGTGGCATAAACACTTGCTGGGCAAGCCTGAGGTCATGCGTGATCCCAGTACCTAAATAAATAAATAAATAAATAAAACACAGAGAAAAAAACATTAAAAAGAAAAGAGAAAAGAAAATGAGAGTAGAACTGTATCTGTTAGGCCAGGGTGTAGCTCAGTGGCATAGTGCCTGCCTGGCAAGCGAGAGATCATCAGTTCAATTCTTGGTACCACCAAAAAACAACAGGAAAGCCAAGTAGAAATCTCATTATCACGTCTCATAGGAACTAGTCAGTATTATTAGGAATCTAGGTAGGCGACCCAACCTTTTTTTAAGTTGTGCCAGATAGTGCCTAAGTGATTTTTAAAAGGTCACCTTAGTACGTCTCTGTTTTTCTACTTAGAAAACAGTGCTAGCTAATCCCCTTGCTAAAGACTGTAATCAATTCCCAGTGTCATTAAATATAATCCAATATCATTACTAGGTCTTGTATAAATCAAGGTCTATCATGGAAAACAAAAACCACTTTAAGTATGTACCTGAAATGGAATTTAATGCTGATAATTGGTTACACAGATGAATGAGGATTTGAGAATCAAACGGGACAGTAAGAATACTGACAGCTCAGCAGCAACATGAAGCCAGGACCACAGGCACCACCACAGGAAATACTGCTTCGTACTTTCTAGGGTGGCAATTATTTAAAAACAAAAACAGAAAATAGTAACTACTGATAAGGATGAAAAGTTGGAATCCTTGTAGAATGTAAAATGTAGAACTCTGTTGCTGTTCCTCTGAAAGTTGGATCGTGCCCTGTAATCCAGCAGTTCCACTTCTGTACTTCTACACGGCAATTTTAAAGCCAGGACTGTAATAGGTGAGCGTACATCAGCGTTCATAGCAGCATTCTTCACAAAACCCAAAATATAGAAACAATAGTTGTCCATCAACAGATGAGTAACAAAATGTGATGTGTACATACAATGGAATATTATTTGACCTCCACAAAGAAAAAAATTCTGAGTTACTACAACAAAATGAACCTTAAAAGCATTATACTTGGTGAAGTAAGGCAGATACAAAAGAGCATATGTTTTATTACACTTACACGAAGTATCTAAAATTAGCCATATTCATAGACACAAAGTAGAATACTAGTTGCCAGGGTCTGGGGAAGGAAGAAATGGAAAGTTAACGTTTAATGGGCACAAAATTTCTGTTTGGGATGATGAAAACGTTCTGGAAATGGATCATTGTACAACAGTGTAAATGTATTTAGTGTCACTGAATTGTATATTTAAATTTATCAATTTAAAACCATTGACTTATATAATATATGTCTATGTCTATTTGACCATAATAAAAAAATAGATGAAGAAGCAAAAAAAAAAAAAAAAAGAGAGAAGAAGAAAGCATTGATAATACATGCCTGAAAATGGAAGGCTGTTGCAGTCTTCTTTTCTGTGACTGGTCACAGGCAGTATGATATTTATCACTTAGTTCAGCCACTCATCACATGCTCCGCTTGCCCGTTGCCAGCACCTCCAGTGGTCAGAGTTTGTACCTGTTTGTGCTGACCCTAACCTTTTTCCTTAAGGACCTAAGTTCGTAGTGGCTCTGCCTTCGTTGGCCTTCCATGGTTTTCCCTGGCTGTAAACGTGGAAGCACAGTACTAAGACGGGTCCCAGTGAGTCCAGCGCTACCCTCCTTCGCGTATAGGAGCCCTATATACTGGTCTCTGGCTCAAAGTATTTTAGCACTCCAGCTCTGTGAGTAGTTTCCTAACTTGTGTCACTGCTGAGTTTTGCCTTGGCCATTCTACCCATTGATATAGCTCCGTCTGGATGGCTAGGTATACACCAAGAAAGCGAAATTCTAGGACTTTGAACCTTACCTCACTTGACTGTAAAATAAGTTTGCTGGTCAGAAATATTGTTGAATGGGATACCATGATTGCGAATAAGACCTCGAGGAGCTCTACTGACAGTGCTAGCAGAAATGTCTCGGACAGGGAAGGCAGTTCCGTACGCAGTGTCTGTCACGCGTACGAGTGAGTACAGCACTGCCCCCTCCACGATGTGCGAAGTCTGTGCACCTGTCTTGCTGCTGGAACTAGTCCTTGTCCTTCCCGATTCCATTCTGGGTTATAGGGTGACTCACCCTCAGGCAGTGTGTCCTGAACTTCTTCAGCAGTGATCTCTGGTTTGAGCTCAGCAACAGGAAACAGTGGTAGAAGATTTGGGGCTGGCGGCAGGGTGAGAGGGGAACAGGTTGGAATGGATTTGTCACATGATGAGGTAAGGCAAGATCTGCACATCAGGTATTTATGATGTTCCTTTCATGATTTCATTCAGTCTGCTGAAAACGCAGATTTTTTGTGTGTTTCTTTTCATGTATAGCAGAACTATTTAAAAGGACAATTTTGTGCCTCTCTGGCAAATTTCTTAAATGAATTCTTGTCAGACAGACCTCTTTAAAGATTATAATTGTATGGTAAAATTAAACAGGTTTCACACTCTTGGCAAAATTCTCAAATAAATTCTTGTCAGATCAAGCCCTTTTAAAAATTGTTTTTAATTGTATGGTAGAAATTAAGCTCAGCAGATTTAACAGTCTTCAGTTGTTATAGGCTTTTGTGTGAGCTTATTGGCCAGCTAGTTATGAAGAGGGCTCTTTATATGAGATTCAGTACTTAAAACCTACAAGTTTGTAGTTCTTTTTGTTCTTGGCTCTGTGAGATTATCTCTGGGCAATGAGTTGAGTGTCTGAGTTTCTTACTTCCTCTTCTCACATGGTGATTAGGCTGTTGTCTGCAGCTCTCAGAAATACATGGTCTTTGTTAAATAATATATTTTCATAAGAAACAGAAGATGAAGACTGTGTAAAAATTCAAATCTAAAAAGTGGAAATAATTCTGGTCCAGTTGCATGGTAGTCACTCTGCTAGTGAGATACTTCCCAGGGGACAGAGACTACATCGTTAGTAGTCCTAGAGCCGCGAGGCCAGGCCCGCTGCCTGCTGCCCCCCAGCCTGGCGTTAGTGCCTGTCCTGTTTCTCACGCTGGAAATTCTAAAGTACCCACTGAGTGTTTTCTCATGTTTGGTTGGATTTTAAGTATTTCTTTTATTTAAAAGGTCACCTTGTTTTTAAAAGAAAATTTGAGTGTTTTGTTGTTGTTATTGTTTTTGTTACTTGTTACTGTCTTTGATTGTTTGGTCAATCTTCCATTCTTACATCTGGTGGACTGAGCAACTTCATTAAACAGTATGTAACGTAGCAACCATTGTTAATTCCTATCATTTTGTTTTGAGATTGTGTATGGTTTTTGTTGTTTTTGTGTGAGCCAGTCACACAGTTCATGTTTCTGGTATGCTGAGATCCAGTCTTCCATTCAGGTCATATATGTACAATTATTTTCTCATGATAACAATAGTATGTATGGTACAATACATACAATTTAAGAGTTGTTTAATTCGACTGCATGTCAGTGGCTGAAAATAACGCTATATCAGACATTCTTCTATGATATCAAGTATTCTGTACTATATAATTTCTAATGACTTCATAGTTTTCCATAGTGTGGATATGCTACAATTTAATAAATCAGAAGGTTTAGAAACAATCTGTAGTCAAGCAGCTGAAGCCATTACTTTAAGGTTATTGTAACACATAAAAACCTTCCACCAAGCCCGTTCACACACACAAATCCTCCACGGAATGATTTTTTTGTGTGAAATGGTTATAGCTGTCAATCAGTTACCCACAGTGTCATGGTTTCTGTGCTTTTTCCAGGTTGTTAGGGAGTGATTATGGATTCCTGTCAAATGAGATGTCTACTATGTATTCAACATGAGGCAGTTTGTATTTTTCTCAGTCTGTTGCTCTCCCGTCTGAGGAGGTTAAGCAAATCTCAGTGAGCCAAAGGGAAATGGGATCGGCATCTAGCGCTGGAAGCGAACCACAGACATGCCTGGGGCCCACACATCTCCGCACCACGGATTAGACTTCTACATAATAACATTTGTCTTGATTGTCACATTCCACCCAGGGTTACACCTACATGCATAAAAATGGCTTCAAGCCTGGCTTTCAAAGCTGTTTGCCTCCCCTGTTGCTTTTTAACCACCCAGCTCAGAGGCATTTTTTGTGTTATATCTATCAAAGATGATTAAGGGACTGGAAGAGTTGATACATGAGGGCAGATTAAGAAAACTAAATATTTACAACTTGACTGAGTGACAGCCCAGGGGAAGATATTATAAATGTTTCTGCCTCAAATTATGAGGGAGACATAGTTTTGCTTTTCCCAGTAAATGGATTTTAAGAGATACCTAAAAATCAGAGAAAGTTTCCTGAGAATGATATCACTTATGCTAATTAGATGACTGTGTCAGTTAGAAATTACATTTAGCAGCTAACAACAGAAACTTGAACAGTGGCTTAAACAAAGAGGGTTTCATTTTCTCTTCTGTGACATGAAGCCCGGAAGCGCATTGTCTGGGACTCTGTCGCAGCTCCATGATGTCATCAGTGCGTCTAGCTCTCTTATCTCTTGGCTCTGTTATTCTCAGCGCTGACTTCGACGTCCAAGGTCACCTGATGTTTGAGAAGAGCTCCTGCAGCTGCGGCTGCATTCCACACCGCGAAGGCAGGAGCAGCCTCAGCGCTCATGTGATTTCAGTTCACAAGTCAGGGACCAGCACATCTGCAAGAGAGGCAGAGAAATTTAGCAGGATATTTTGTTTCATTTTGTTTTTAAGCTGGATACATTGCTGACTCCAACAATATCAGGGTCCTTTTATGAGGAAGACATAGGATAATGAGTACTGGATTGGCAGCTAGTTGTTTCTGTCATAATAATCTATATATTGGAGATTCTGTGGGATGCAGTAATGTATGTATCCCACATACATGAAAAACTACTTTAGGATCTAACTTATTTCCTCCTCCTCACTCTTATCTCTTGAAATTTATTCATCATCACATCCCTTGGGTTGACTCCAAATAACTAGCCATCTTAACAGACCTGAGAAAAATATCAACTACAACTTCCTTGCTTTGACCAGGTTCCAAGCACTGTGGTACATACTTAAAAGCATCACCAGAATGATTTGCTTCAACCTACGCTGATGACAGTAGTGATGAGGACAGAGAAAACGGGATTTGTTATGGATTGCTGATAGCTGAACTGGGCAGTCAATACGCAGAAGTTTGTTACACTCTTCTCTATTTTTATTATTATTGAAGTTTTCCTAATAAAAAAGTTTAAAAAGTCATCCACCTTGCATTATTTCATCAGTAATGATCCCCAGACAGCAGTGCTCAAGGAAGTTAAAAAATGTCCCACAGCATGTGACAGATTCAGGACTCAAACCCAAGTTTTCCTCAGTTTGAAGCCTGTGCTCTCACCCTTGCTACTCAAAGCAAATAGCCTTATGTTACTTGGAAATTAGTTATAAATGCAGCGTTGGGGCCCCATGCCAATATCTTGTGCAAGACAGTAGATGAGACTTGTTGCCACCAATTTCATGTGTGCAGCGCACTGCACTTTATTGCCTCCATAACCCCTCAAAGGAGGGGGTGGGGGAGAAGATGAAAAGGCATTAAGGTGTGTTGTGTGTAGGTTCCAGTTCCTCACTGTGAATGCAGTCATCACATACTGCGCACGTGTAGTAAGAACAATTACAAGGAATATTTTAAAAATAAAGAGCCAACTCTCTTGAAATAAAGTGAATCATGAGTTGCTACTTGATGACAGAAACATTTTTAGTAAGCATTTAATTCATGGCAGTAATTTTTCTCAACACTAGGCATCTGCTGCAGTGCTGCATACTAAGTGCCTGTGTGTCAATTAAGCATCTTTCTGTTTCACCTGTTACTAGTCACTGCTTGCTTGAGACCCAATTTGAGCCTTTTACTTAAATAAAGCCTTTGTCTATCTTCTCACTTAAGGCATGTTGAGCTTTAAAAGCCCTGGGAAAACTCTAGGTTCCTCTTGTGTCCTTGTCCAGCATTTGCTCCCCCTTCTACCCCATGTAACTTTCCTAAAGAGACATGATTTTGTCCCTGCCATCCGCAGTTAGCAGTTCTCATTTCTGACCTGTGTTTGAAAGAGACCTACTGAAAGTAGCCAGCCTGAGCCTCAGTCCTGTCACTTGTGTATTCTGTACACAAAGCAGTTCACTTTCCCAGCCTCTGCCCTTTGTCTCCACAGTACCTGTGTCATATGTTTTACAGAGTCCCTTCCAGTTCTGTCCTTTGTAACACTGTATCACTTGAATTTTCAATCCCTAAAAAGCATTTGGAAGATACTAGGCTCTATGTGAAACCCACCCAATTATATTTTTTCAGTTAGTAAAAGAATCCTCACATGGATTTTTATTGTCTTTTTTTTTTCAAATGATGAATACTTTAATGCTTATAATTTGTCTCAGGTATTTTCTTGAAAGAGTGAATTAATGAAACCTTTCATCTGTCTCAGCTATAAGCTCTCTTTGAAAGGCAGGGTACTCTCTGATTTTGACTATCTTAAAATATTTACTAGCCACCAGATTAACTTCGTTGTTCCATTTTTATTACAATAATCCGAAAACCATGTACATATTGGGCACCCTAACTTCACCAGCTTCCATAGCTAGAGAAGGAACTAGGAAATAGTTCACAAGAGAGTAGCATAGAAGCCAACCCGGGGGGCTGTCACTGTATCATTCATGCCCATACTGATTCCTGCTGATGGTTCACCGCTGGGGTCAGTTTTTTCTTCTTTCAATAACCCTTTTCTCTACAGGAATAATTTTAAGCAGGCATGTGACAGTTTTCTAACAAAGTTAAACCTAGGGAAAGAGCATGCATGAAATAGTGATTAAAACAATCATTCTGCTGGGCATTCCTTAAAAAGTGTAGCCTGCCCTTACCTTTGCCAAGCTGTAAGTGAAGTATGTATCTGATTTTTTTTTCAGGGCAGCCTTTGGCAAGGAATCTGAAGTTCTAATTGGAAACCTGGGTGATAAACTAATCCCTCCACAAGATATCCTTCGTGACGTCAGTGACCTCAAAGCCTTGGCTAACATGCATGAAAGCCTGGAATGGTTGGCAGGCCGAACGAAGTCCGCTTTCTCCAACCTTTCTACATCTCAGAGTAAGTTTCTAGTAAAGCATTAGTTATAGAGATGATCGAGGAACTTGCTTTCATTTGATGTGTGTGCATGCACCTGTCACTGGATGGGCATATGTCCAGGTTGTCAAAAGGTTTGTGTTACGTATCTCCTACTTAGGATTCTCAGGAAGGAACTAACCTAAGTTTCCCTTGTGGGGGGTATGGGAAGCCAAGAAAGGCTCATGTTAACACAGCATGATACTAAACCCAAGCAGCATAAAATTATGTCAGTGGAAACCAACTTGCCTCAAGAGCAGAAGGTACCACAACAACTTCTCAGGGCCAGCAGTGTTTCCACTCAGGCTGAGTGCATAGCTGTGTTCTCATTTTAATTTGAGACAAAGCTTATAAAAAGTGTCTAAAACAAGAATAATCAAAGTGACTAAGGTGCTAGAAAATAAAGGTTATGAGGACAACAATTACTTTGGAAAAGAGATTGCTGAGAGATAGCAAATATTTCAAGGATGTTAAGGAATGGGGCATGAAACAAGAATTAAAAACCTCTTAGGACTTGCAGAAAGATGGGGACCAGGTAAGCAGCAGAGAAAGATCCTCCCGGATGATCACCACCCAGACACTGAATATAGCAACATGAGAAAGACAAGAAGGAGAGAAGTGGGTCGCCTGGACCCAGGAAGGATCTGAAATGAGAACTGAAGCCCTCAGAAAGAGCAAACAAGAGCTCTCCTGGAGGAAAAACTCAGAGGGCCGCCATGGGACAGTTAGAAGAAGAGGAGGTGGAGAAGGAGGGAGTCACCGCTCCATACACATCGTTGGCCCACTCCCTCATTCTGGCACTTGCAGCTTCAGCTTTGGAGGAGCCTCCCAACTCAGCCAGGGGAGAGCAGAGTTCCAAGAGCTGGGCCAGAGCCAGAGTGGAGAAGGCACAGCCCAAAAAAGAGGCAGTGGCGGTTGGGAAGTGTTGTCAAGCCCAGTGTGAGGATGAAAAGTTACAACAGCCACTGAAGCAGCATGCCCACTCTGCGGCAACCTTTCTAATCAGTGCCCTGAGGCAAGACCGAGTCAAAGCAACCAGTACACAGCCCACCACACCCAGCTCTACACCTGCCCCAAGGCTGTGGCCCCATATCTCACCACTGTGTGAGCAACTAGCAGCAGAGAGCAGCAAAGAGCAGCAGCAGTGACCCCAGGGCCACAGCAACTCCCAGGGATCCAGCCAAAGAACAAATGGGAACTGGATCACAGCAGTAAGAGGGAGCTGCAGATGGAGGTGGACCACATGGCCCCATGCCCTTCTCACTCCAGCACCAAGCAGGAAGCACGAGCTGAGTTACTGGGCTTCAGCTCCCACCCTGAACTCCCTCTGTGAGCACTTTGAGTCTTGGCGGCCTGTGTGCTCAACATGTGTTCATGACAGCAATGGGATGAGTCCACAGGCTTCAGGACTCACCCTAAACTACTAATATGAGCACCAAGAGGGATTTCATACTGCTTGTATATATGAACCTTGTATGAACCCATAGGGACAAATTACATGAAATGCAGCAGTCCTGGAGTCCAAGAGACAACAATATACTCTACATAGAAGACCAAAGAAAATTCTCCAGTTCTCTCCTAGAACTAATAACCAAACTTAGCACACACCCTGGACTACCTCAGTGAGCACGGGTGGGGGAAGACCTCATGCCACTTGTGCCCAGCATCGTAAGTGTGCCCAATGCCCAGCTGTAATGAGTGGGGAGTGGCAGCACTGAAGATTGAGGGGTGGGAGGAAGTGAAGACCTGGAACTAGGATGCAGATGCGGTACTCTAGCTGGGGGGGATAGCCTCCAAAGAGTCATAGGAGGCCTGCAGGGAGACACTAATGGCTTATGAGTGGACCCCAGGGGCATTGACAGGGAGCTCAGCAGCCTGAGGGGGGAAGGAGGCTTTCTCTAGGCTTCATGAAAACCCTGAGGTCCTGGACTGGCCCCTTAGGGTCACCTCAATGGGGCAGAGCCTGGCAGTTTGTGGGGGCGACCCAGAGGATTTGACTGGGCCTCCAGGTGCGCTGTATCGAGGTAGAACCTGGCAGTTTGCAGGATGACCCTGCCGACTCTAGCAGACCCCCAGTGGCCTTGAGGCTTGTCAATGGGGGCTTGACCATAGTGAACCTGGTTCCCTGCCTATCTACCATCTTTGAGGATGAGTGCTTTTCCACCTCCGGCCATAGCAATTTGTGTGCACACATTTGTTACAGCATAATTTGAAGCAGCCATGTCTCTTCCCAATGTGAGAGCCCGAGGAAGTAAATAAACCCAAAAGTACAGTTATTATCAGAGGGAAGATGACTGACTGGGTGGGAGAACAGTGGAAATGAGGGTGGAGAAAATTGATTAATAGAATGAGCCATCATCTGTATAACTGAGTAACAAATGCGAAGATAACATTAAGTAGTACAGCATCCAGTGCTAATTCCCTACTATCTTCTCTATAATTTTGTATTTCCTTTATTGTTTTTATGTTAACAAATGCAAAGATAACATTATGTAATACAGCATCCAGTGCTAATTCTCTACTATCTTCTCTATAATTTAGTATTTCCTGTATTTTTGTGTGTGTGTTACTCTGGTTTATATGTCTCCATTCTTTGGTCTTTAAAATAAAATTTTAAAAAAAGAATTAAAAACTTCTTTTTCTATCAAGGACCAATAACTCAAAAATAATTTTAAAACTTTAATCATACAAGCCTTAATAACTGTAAGATTAATAAGTTTTGAAGTATTGCTTCAGGAATATTTGTGATACTGTTAAAGTAAAAGCCAAGAAAAACTGCTGTGATGAAAAACTAAGGAAAGCTCAGGCTTAGCTGCACAAATAGAGATGGAGACAGGATACTGAAGAGCAGAACCTCAGCAGGGAGAAGAAAGCAGTGAAAGCAGCGAAAGCAGCTCGGAATTTCCTGTTAGGGTTCACTCAGATGATCACAAGAAAGAAGGTGTTTACTCTGTGTGGACTGTGACTTTGGCATGAGTTATTTATTACCACTGTCCTTTGGGAAGTTGCTGTTATTTGATTAACCCTGATTCCAGCCTACAGAAGAAAGAAGAGTGACTGAAATTCACAGGGGTGAATTGTTTCATAAAATACAGGCCCCATAGCCAGAGTCCAGAAGTCCCTTGGAGGCAGACTGCGTGCATGGTCTCAGGGTGATTGTGTCCCCATCTGAGGACGTGGTGAGAAGGGACTGAAAGAATGAGCTCTGCTTTGTCCATCTTCATAAAAGACCTTCAGTTGGAGTTAATTTTTTAATTTTCATTTTATTTTGTGTTTCTGGCGATAGAACCCAGGGATGTCATATCACTAACCTATACTTCTAAAGCTTTTTATTTTTTACTGTGAGACAGAATCTTGCTCAGTTGTGCAGGCTGGCCTCGAGCTTGCTGTCCTTCTGCCTCAGCCTACCTTGTAGCTGAGATTACAAGTACATGCTGTCCTTCCTGGCCGTACTTTTATTTTGATACATTTTACTTAAAATATTACTTTTTTCTGATGATAAAATTACTCTCAGAAATCTATAAGATTAGAAAATGTATGTACCTAGTAAGGGTAGTTAGGGCACAGTATTACATTAAGCAAACTACATATAGAGGTGTCCTAGAAAGGCCCCTCTGACTTTTATAATCCCATAGTAGCAGCCAGTTCTATCACAAACAGAGTTGAGAGTGCCCATTTTCTCTCCTACACCTAATCCATACCCCGATCCCACGCGAAAAAGGAAGAGCTAACTTTCTCTTTGCTAATTGCAAAATGAACGGCTGTGGAAAAGACCAGATCCCTGGTTTTCATAGGCTCCTGCTAGCATTTGGGCCAGTTTCTTAGTGGTGTTCAGTGGGCCCTCTCGTGTTGTGGGCCAGCAGTGTCTCTTATTTAATAATACAATTTCTTATTTCAAATGGCACAGCATTTCAGATCTCTATTCTTGTCCATTCACAAAAGGCTCTACAAGGTGAGATGGCTCATAGCCTCTCTAGCAAGCTGTGGAGTGACACAGACAGGCTAATTTGGCAGTAACTGCTTTCAAAGGGAGAAAGATGCTCTGCGAGTTATGCCTGAGTTTGTAATTGCACATTTAGCTGTTGTGTTCATGTCACTATGAACATCCAGGAGAGATGATGTCTGATTCATATCTTTAATCATCTGTTATTCTGACAGAGATTTCTTCTACCACTTCCATTAACACTCTGTCTTGTGTATTCTGTGTCATTTTATTATATAAGTTGTACCCTCTCAGTTTCTTTAGGGTGATTATTCCACCCCGTGAGTGATTTAAGTGACTGTCAGCATTTTGACAATCAGTAGAAAACCCAAGTGAACTATAATCACTATTCCTGGTGTTTTGCTAAAAAAAACCACTGAGGGATCCCAGCTTACCTTGTAGCAACCAGCCTGGTTCAACCACTCTTGCTTGCTCTGTGAATGCCAAGGAGGGATGCCCACCGGTATTTGAACAAAATAGAGGACTCTCTGACTGTGGGTTACAGCTCTTTATTATTCTTTTGAAAAGTGAACCAGAGGATTATTACAACTAAAGCATTACTAAGCCCAAATAGTAGCTATCATACACTCGTGAATACACAGGAGAGTGGAAGAAAAGACAAGAAGATTTCAGGTATATTTCTTATTCCGTTTCCTGTTAGCTGCTTGGTATTGTGAAAGCCATCCTTTATTAAACTTAAAAAGCTATAAACATAATAGACTAGAGAAAGTTTTCAGAAAGTTATTTTCATAATTGAATCTTCCTTCAGGTGGCACAGAGCAGGATTCTCAGCCAGTTGAAATATTTGTGTCATCCTGAAGAAAGTTTGATTGTTCATACATTGTCAGGGGACAGTAGGTGATGATATGTTCAAGATAATTTTTAAATTTCTTTTAGCATTCACCTAAATGTCACTCTGTTGTCCTTACATATTAAAGGGCCTCCCCACTTCTAGATGCTAACTGCACAAGGCACTGCTCTCACTTATGTGCTGCTACAGTCCTTGGTTCCCTGTCCTTTGGGTATTTTTTCCCCCAACTTCGGCTACACCTGTCCTCCATAAACTTCTTTCACTTGAAAGCTACAGATGAACTGAACTAAAACAACTGCATTGACTCATGAAGGTTATAAATCAAAGGCCTTCCAGTATGGCTGAAGCCAGGTGTTTAGAAGATACCTGCTTACACATCTGTCTCTCTCCCTTCTGTCTCTGTCTCTTGGTGCTTTCTCTGTATTGCTTTTAATCTCAAGTAAACACTTTCCCTGTAACGGTTTTGGCCACCTATAGTCCCAGGATGATTGGATTCCAGAGAAAAAAGAGCATTGTTGCCGAGTACTCCAGAAACTATCTCAACAAGGACTTGGATTGACCAAGCGTGACCTTCTCTTTTTGTCAGTAGATGACGTTTTCCGACTTTGTCCTTCTCTCCAGCCACAAATAAGTCTCTATCTGCCACCACCCCTCTGAAATACCTCTATGCTCAGAATCTGTTCTGACAGCCGGTCTTGCGGGGCAAGTTGAATGTAATCACATTTAGGGCCGCATATTGATACTTTAGGGTTTAATGTATTTTCCGCCATTGATCATAACTTCGACCTTGCAGTAAATGCACAAAATAATATCTGCTCTTTGTAATATTTGCTGTTTGTGACAATCCTAAAAACATATTGTTATGATTAAGAAAATTCCCAGATTGAAATATGACCTACATAAAAATTCTTAGATTGTATTCCAATTTTTATGTCAGACACTTTTTCACCCTTTGTCGTAAGGCTCTATTACATTTATTTGTTGTTTATTTTAACCAATACTTAAAAACAAAAATTATACATACTTATCAGATAATGTGATGTTTTCATACATATATTTATTTATTTATTATATACCTATCTACCCAAACATTTATCATTTCTTTATGGTGAAAACATTCAAAAGCCTTCCTTCTAGCTTTTTGAAAGATACAATATACTAACATTATCTGTAGTTACCCTACCATGCAGTAGCACACCAGAACTTCTTTCTCCTCTTGAACTGTAACTTAGTACCCCATCTCTCCAATACCTGTGTACTCCCCAGCTTCTAGTAGTCGGCATTCTACACTTCTATGAGCTCACATGTGAGTAAGATCATACGGTATTTATCGTTTTGTGTCTGGTATATTTCACTTAGCATAATGGTCTCTAACTCCATCTATGCTCTTGGAAATGACAGGGTTTCATTTTTAAGGCTGAATAGTATTCTATTATATGTGTACCACACTCTCTGTATCCACTCATCAGTTGATGGAGACTTAGGTTTTTTTCCCATTTCTTGGCTTTTGTGAATAGCACTACAGTGAATATGGAAATTCAATTGTCTTTTTAACCTACCTTTTGACTTCATTTCCTTTGACTGTGTACCCCAAACTGGGATTGTTGGATCATATTTCAGTATAATTTTTTGAGGAACTTCCATACTATAGCGTTTTCCACACTGGCTATATTAACTTGCATTACCTCCAACAGTATGCAAAGGTTTGCTTTTTCTACCTCCTCACCTGAACTTGCTGCCTTGTGTCTCTGTGGTAACAGCCATTCTTACTGGGGTGCAACAGTATTTCATCATGGTTTTGATGTGCATTGCCCTGATAATTAGCGATAGTAAACATTTTTTCATATACCTGTTGGCCATTTGTATACCTTATTTTGAGAAATATCTATTTAGATCTATTGCCCATTTTTAATTGGGTTATTTGTTTCATTACTATGGAGTTTTTGGAGTTCCTTATATATTCTGTATATTAACTCCTTGTCAGATGTGTAGTTTACAAATATTTTCTCCCATGTGTAGGTTTTCTTATGACCTGATTGTTTTTCTGCTGTACAGAAGCTTTTTAGTTTACTATAACCTCATTTGTCTATTTTTGTTTTGTTTCCTGTGCTTTTGGGTCTTATAAAAAGAAAACCCTTGCCAATTCTGATACCTTGAAGTATTCTGTGGTTTCTCACAGCAGTGTCATCACCTAGGATTTTACATTTAAGTCTCTAATCCATTTAGGGTTGACTGGTGAGAGACTAGAGTCTAGTTTCATTCTTTTGCATATGGATATCCAATTTTCCCAGCTCCATTAATTGAAAAGACAGTTCTTTCTCCAGTGTGTGTTCTTAGCACTTGTATCGAAAATCATTTGGCTGTAAATGAATGGGTTTTTACTTCTAGGTCTCTAGTAAGAAACCATTACTTTTAAAAGTAGACTAGAAAGAACTGGAAGGAGGCTCACAGGTTTGTCTGCCTGTAGTGTTGCTTCCTCAGGGAGGCTGTATCAGTCAGCTTTCTCACCACTGAAACACAATACAGGAAACCTACAACCTAAAGGAGGAAGGCTT
Organism: Dinomys branickii; assembly: GCA_004027595.1. Lineage (NCBI taxonomy): Eukaryota > Metazoa > Chordata > Mammalia > Rodentia > Dinomyidae > Dinomys > Dinomys branickii. The sequence goes on along the minus strand of PVLD010004714.1, from coordinate 38,470 downwards.
AATTTAGCTCACGGCTTCAGCTTATGACTGGCTGGCTTCCGGGGTGAGACAGCACCAGGGAAGGATGTCTTGTCGTAGAAGGACGTGGCAGAGCAATGCTGCTTAGTTCACGGCAGCAGGAAAGCAGAGCCAGGCAAGACTGCCAGAGCAGAAGGGGTGACGGACAGACCTCAAGGCCCCACCTCCATGACCCATCCTGATTCACCTAGAAGTTTGTATCATCAAACCTCATGGTTATCCCAGAGGCAATCAAGTTGAAACTCTACCCCAACTCCCATAGACGCTCTCTTTTGCATCTTGGATTTTGTTTAAAAAAAAAAAAATCTTCAGGATTAGAGATTATATAACTTCCTCACTTATATAATGTATTTTTCTACTTCAGCAACCCTATTATCTAGGTCATCTTTCTCAAGTAAAGCTCTTTTGCTTCAGCCTAAACATTTTTCCTATGTTCTGTTCTATTCAAAAATTAAATGTTCAATTAAAATGCTTTAACGTGTCAAAAAACAGTTCTCTGGCCTCAGTGTGCAGATCTTAAAGACTTTGGCCTGAAGATTCCCTTCTGCTAGTCAAGGATGCCCAAATCTAGTAGGATGGGGAGCACAGATGAGCTCCGACTCTCTTGCTGTGTGATTTGGCTGTTAGTCCCTGTGAATGTACCCTAGAGTAAGTTCCTTCAATTCCAGGCTTATCTGCCCATATCTACTCGGTTCCCATTGCTGAAATTCTTGCTGTATCCATATGCAAGGATACTCTAGTCTTTCTGAGTATGAACAACCACAACTCCCCATAACCTCCAAATTTTCTAATTTTGGTTCCTGCAGTTGTTTCAGTAGTTGTACAGTTATTTATGTACATGTTTCTGAAAGTCGATAGTCATGTATTCCAACTCAGTTGTTTTACACAGGAGGAAATTGGGGCCTCAAAATGGTCATACTGCACTGTCTACTTTGAACTGGGATAGAAGCAAGTCTTCTAATTAATTAGTTTAATTTCCTCTCTACTGTAGCAATGTCTTGACCAGTACAAGGTTTAGAGCTACCAGCTCATACTTGCATGCTATACTGTATTCCAGTAAGACCCATTGCAGGAGAGTGGTCATATTTTATTTTAATTGAAGCACTCTAGTGGCTACAGTTCACTTCTGATCATTTCCGATCATCTTCTGGTGTCTTGCCAGAATTTCTGTGCCTTAAGTATATGGGATTTTTATATATATTATATATCAATATGATTTGGATGTCATGTGACTTTTGAATATTTTGTGACTTATAATGAAGCTTTTCTCTGATTTTCATCCTCTATTTTTGTGCTAAAACTATTTTAAGTTAGAAATTCCACCTATCTTATTTTGTTATGCAATATATTGTAAATATTGCACTGTTCTATAGTGTAGCTATGAGCCTATATGGCTATTTAAAGTTAATTAAAATTAAATTAGAATTCAGTTCTTCTGTCACTTTTCAAATGCTTAGTGGCTACAGTTTTAGAGGGCATACATACAGAACATTTTCATCATCACAGAGTATTCTGTTTGACTCAGTGCAGACCATCAGTTAGGTCATTGATAAAGCTCTAAAGTAACACCAATCTATATATTCAGCCCTTGAAACATACTTGAAATGTGCCCCTGGTAAGCTAAAGGATAACTAATTGTTCAGCCTCCAAGTCATTTTTACCCCCAAAAGAGATGTATATTTCAGACCCACTATTGTTTTTTCCTATTAATATTCATAAGTGCTAAAGGGGAGAAGGTTAGTGACTGAGTGCACTTCAGAAACATCAAGGTAAAAAAATATTAAATATAATTCTATACCCAAAAACGCCTAAAGTTCTTATATATTAACCAGGTGACAGTGCAATGGTTTCACAAATTTATTTTTTCACAAATTTATTTTTCATTGGAAAAATAAGAGCATCTCACAGGACTCTTTTTTTCCTCATGAAATAAGCTCTGAGTCACACAGTCCAGCACTGCATTTAAATAACTTGTGCAGCTTTTTTTGTTTCTCTTAATATTATCAGCACAGATGTTCCACTGCTGCAGGACCTTAACTTCATATTATTGATAAATTTGCGAAACACCAGATGACTTCTTTACAATTTGGTTATTTGATTAGTTCAGTTATTTGTAGAAATGTTCAAGTTAAGCCACATGAAATGACCATTAGTTTTTCCTTTTATAGGCTTCATACTAGGGCTGCTACGCCGACCCTTTCTGGTCTTTTCATTTTCATTACAATTCTCAAAGATTCTCCGACATTATTCTAATACCACCCCGCACTTTACAGAAAAATATTAATATAGCCATCGTAGGGTTCCTAGGATAACCTTTTTAAAATAAAAATTAATTTCAAAATAGTCTTAGATTTAAAACAAAGTTTCAGTGACGATACAGTTAACCGATTTCCTCTTGTTAACATCTTACATTAGTATAGTACATTTATCACAAGTAATGAACCAATATTGACACACTTGAAATAACTGATGTCCCTACTTTGTTTAAATTGTCTCAGTTTTTAACTAATGTCCTTTTTCTGCTCCAGTAGTCCATCCAGGATATGACAGTACATTTAGTTGTTATGTCTCCTTAGTCTCATGTAGGGTGACAGTTTCCTCAACTTTTTCTTGGATTTGATGACCTTCACAGTTTAGAGGAATGCTGCTGGCTGGGTATTTGTAAAATGTTCTACATGTGAATTTGTCGGATGTCTCCATTATTAGGTTGGCTTCAGGATTTTGAGTTCAGAAAGGTAGAGTACATTTCTCATCACATCAAGGATCTGTTCGGTGGTGGCGGAGCTATGGCACCCGTGCTGCAGCCAGCTGCTTGCTATCATTGAAAGCTCTGAAGCGTTCACCAGCACTGCTCTGTGTTATCCGTGTAGCATCACTGATGATATTCTGGGACTGGTTTTGGGGCTTCCAATTCATTTAGCCTTTTCTAGATATTTACTTCTAAATTATGAATCAACTCTCCACTTTCTCATCACAAATTGCTGTTTTAATGTAATGAGTACATCTATTGTAAACCCAATGATTGGACAAGTTGAATACCTAAGAAATGATTATCTGCCTTAAATAATTATGTAAATGATATAAATTATAATCTTACATGTCTGAGAGGTTATGGGTAGGAGCTGGTTTTCCTTTTCATCCACTTTGTTAGAACCTGCAGCTACCTCCTTAATTTTCATGTATATATTTAACCCTTAGTAAATAGATACAACCATATTATTTTTGAACAAAACCATGCTGAAATTTGTTCACTAAAAATGCTCTTATTTTTAAATAATTTTTGTTAGATATCAATGTACAATTTTAAATTAGAACCTTCTTGCAAATGAAACTTGCTTCCTTTTAGAGTAACATTTCTTAAACTTGGCTGTGTGTCAGTCATAATCAGTTGGGGAGCTGAGCCTTACTCCCAGGGATTTTGGTCTAATTGCAGTAGGACATTGCCCTAAGAACCAAAGTTCTAAAGGAGTGATTCTCAACTGTAGCTCATGTTAGAATCACCTGTGCTTTCTAATCTCTCCCCAGGTAATTTCAGTAAACAGCCAGGGTTAAAATCCGCTAATTTTAGAGCTTCTAACAATTTGTACAGTTTCATTAACTCTTTATATTTAAACAATGCTTTCCATTTATTTTGCCAGTTCTTCTATTCTCAGAAGCATGGTTTTACATGATTTTCCATTTTATGGACAAGAACATCAGACACAGATATATTGTGCTTTGTTTGTATGCCAGAGTTGGCACAATAAGCCACTTCTGCTTAGCAAATTTTTGTTAGCCCAACTGTCATCCAAATCCAATAAGAAAAAATTCCTTTTACTCTTTTCAACCTAGACAAGGGCACAGGGAATACATATTTCTCAACACAAAACACCATAACTGCCAAACCTATGTAATGATTATGGAAGTGTTTATCAGTCAAATGTATGTTGAAAATAAAGATAGAATAGGTCCGGTTGTCTGTCCACCCCATCACCCAAGCACATTGTATAAGTACATCAAGATGTGTTTATATGTTACCTACTATGGTGTAACATTTTCTAAAGTTGGAATTTGCGTTCATTCATGCCAGAGCTCACTATCTTGGAATACCTGTGCCTTGACAGTGAATGAAAAATAAAATGCAAATCTCCTACCTGTTTTCCACCTTGACACAATGAGAATAAATTTCCTTAGCCAGGATCTCACAGGTAATGTCATGTTTCAGTTTTGCTTTTGTCAAACCATTTAAGTCAGAGTTTTCCATGTCGTAATTCCATCTGATTCTAATTACAGTGCTCTGTGTGTAATTCCGCTGTAGTTAATTCCGCTCCTACTTCAGTATTTACAAGTTGCAAATATTTGTAGACTGTTACCAGACAGCTCCTCCTCTGTATTTCTCAGCCTACCTCTACATGTTATTTTCTGTAACCAGCTTTCTGTGGTTAGGCTTTCTAGTCCCTTTCTTTTTTATTTTTAAAATTTATTTATTTATTGGGGGGGTTAGGAGCTGTCATTCTCTTAAACTGGCTTTCACTGTGTGGCTACATTCCTGTAATTCTTCTTATTGCCACTTTCATTCTGTTCCTCTCGTTCTTTTATTGATGCCACTTTCCAAATTTGTTGTCACTGGTTAATTTCGTGATCACATTGTTTACTTGTACCTTAAGGGCTGGGGATATAGCTCAGTGGAATAAGCACCTGCCTAGCAAGCGCAGGGTCCTGAGTTCAATCCCCAGTACCGCCAAAAAAAAAAGAATGGCAAGTTTACTTGTACCTTTTCCCCCCCATGACCAACTCCAAATTTGTTTTGGTTTCATTCAATTGACACTACTTATACTTCTATGTGAGCCTTTCTGTCTTGTTAAAATAATATCCAAATGTTTTTCCATGTTATACCCAGTATCACAACTAATCATGTTCTGTAGGAACAAAGACACCAAGTGATAATTTGCTGGTGATTCAGTTTTGTTTATTTTCAAGCTATACTCTGTTAATATTTAAAGATGCATTGAAATTTATCACAATGAAGAGAGAATTGTGTGGAAGCTGCTGTGATCAGGGTGTTCACTTGATTGTTTAAGACTCTGGAATCACCTGTTTTTACTAGGAATAGAGAAACTGCTTTTTCCTATGTTTAATAAGGAATGCCACCTGGACCCTTGCATCTCCTGTCCCACAGTAATGTACTATACCAGAAGATTGTTGACTGTCAGCCAGTCTTCAGGCCCATCTCAGTGGAATTCGCAATGTGCCTTTGCTGTAAGCACACTTTAAATGGTGGTGCACAAGGGAGGCCCCTTTTAAACATTCCTGCTCTGCTGGTTTCCTTTTCTTCTCATGAGAACCCAGTCATGGCTGCTTTTGCCTTTTCTTGCACATCTATGCTCTTTTAATTCATAGTATCTATGCTCTCGTTTCTCTTCAGATCCAATAAATCATAGAATCTTTTCCATTCTTTTTCTTTGGTCTTGGAGGCATGTCACATATACTTATCTTTGAACTAAAACATGTTTAAGAACAATTCAAGCAAATTATTTTACCACTGTGGGGAAGTTATTTAGTCCTTTGGAGCCCAGTAAGTTTCCTCACCTATTGAGTAGAAAGAATGATGCGTAACTATTGGATTGCTGTAACTATTAAATCAGATGATGATCTTGGAGTTCTTAGCAGTGTCTGACACATACTGAGTACTCACCAGTAGGTTCTTGAGCTTCCTGTGTGAGTCTCATCACTTTTATTTCTGCCAGAAATGTTATCAGCTCTTATTCATTTGTACTGGGTCTTTATCTTTTTTCTACTCCTCTGGACTTCTCTTTTATCTCATATTTGATGACTTTTGAAACTGAACATCTATGTTCTAGAATCATTTCTGGTAAAACACAGCTCTCACCCCACTAGTTTCCAGATGTATCTAAAGTCATGGTAGTATGTCTTGAGAGTAGATCTGCATTCAAGAGCCCACAAATGGCTATCTGAGAGGCCAGGATACCTTGCTTTTCTTCAAAACTATGAAAAGAAGGCTGAGCTATTATTTACAGCATCCCAGATCCAAAACCAATTCCCTTCTGACAGTTAGCCACTCCTCTGTAGACTTAACTGTCCTGACTAGGGAACAGTACCTCTTGCCACTGTGCAAGGACATGATTATCAGTTATGGTGCTTGAGAAGGTTGCTGTTGGCAGTCCAGTGTAATTATAGAGTACTAAGTTTCTGCCCATAAAGAATTACATGACTGTTTCTTTGCAAATGCCAGCATTTGTATCCCAAAGGGAAATACTTTGTTAAAATATGATAGTATTATGGATACTTAGGCATGGTGGCTAGGAGCTTCCAGCTGGCTGATCGTATCTGCAAACAAAACTATGAAGTGGAAACAAGAAGAATAAATGAAAATGAAAATCTCAGAGAAAGAGAAGAGGCAGGAGAAGCTGGAAAGCAGAAGAGGTCGCTAAAGTGGCATGCCAACGCTGTGGCGCCAGATGGAGAGATGTGAGAGTGTAGAGTTGCCCAGGCCTTAGCTGGCACTGGGCGTAGTACTGAAGAATGGCTCCTGTGGCAGCGTATCTGGAGCAGGAGATCTAAGGGTACTGATTTGACTGCCCAAGGGCCTCTTATAATGAGAAGCAGTGAAGGATTGTACCTAAAGGTGCTGACTGTACCATTAAACCTCAGCTCTTATCTTAAAAGTTACCTACTTTAAAGCTTGAGACAAGCCCTGGACCAATGTGAAATTGTAACTTAATCAACTCCTCACTAGAAAGACTGTGTATTTTAATTTCTTCATCTTTGAAACTAAGTTTAGATACATTACAGCGTACAATGAGTGAGGAAAGATGAGCCCTGACAGAAAACCCAGAAAGAGTGGAGGACTGGTTAAGAAATTTCCATCATTTGTTGTCAATGAACTTAGAAAATCATTCTAAGTATCAACTGGAGATGCTTTTTCAGACAGCTTAGTTATTCATCCATAGTGCATAAAGACTTTTTCCAGACTGCTAGCCCCAGGATAGAGTTGCAAAGGGGCCTATGTGTTAATGTATGTGCATGTAAGAGTCCCAAAGGGTATCATGATAAAACTGGTACTCCACAGTCAGATTGCATTTCATACTTTCAAGGACCTTTGTAATCATTAATTCTTTATTACCCATCCCTGCCCCAAGCTATCGTTGACAGGCAAGCCTTTAGTTTCTCTGTTTTACAAAGCAAGATCATGAAAGAGAAGTTTGGCTATTTGCCCAAGGTCAAAATGAGCAGTGACAAAATCTACACCAAATCTAACTGTGCTCAGGGTATGGAAAAACAATGTGCCGCAGACACTTTTTACAGGGTTCCTCAGAACTCCAAACCAGTGTGCCTGTGTTTCCCTGCCAAAACAGACATAGCTGCCCTGTAACTGTCTCTCAAAATTCCAACAGAAAGATGAACGTCATGTTGTGTTTCTGGCATGAATGGCACTGAGTAAACTGGAAGGGAGTTTGACATTATTTCCCCTACTTTAAGAAGCTGAAGCAATGTAGTTGTATTTCCTGCCCTCAAAGGATCTCTTCTGAAAGCAACTTTGATGATCACGTATTCAGGGAAAGACTCTTTTATTATATTAGATCAAATACTGTACTTTATATTAAATATTATAAATACAGTAAATACTGTCAAAATGTAAAAGACCTTCCCTTCTTACATGAGGAACAGATGTACATCAGGTATAGGTCTGTACGGCTTATTACTAGCAGTGAATTCTATGTACTAGCATCTTTGTACTCTGCTCATTGAATCCTGCATGAATTTGACTAGGTGCTTGACTAACAATTTAATCCAGTTTTTATGAAAGGAAAAATAATGGGAACTCTCCTCTAAGACTAGTGAAAAATCTCAGTGTCCTTATAAAAACCAAGAATATCTGATCTGATTCTTTAAGGAAGCAAAAATCCTGTAAATGTCAGAAAGATGTTACATGCTGGAAAACCCCTTTGGTCAAATTCATCTAAAGAAGTTACTATTTGTAGGTGACTTTTTAGCAAGTCTGTCAAAAGCTTTTTCTACAGATAAAAATTCAATAACCTTTCACTGGTGGATGTGCCATAATTATCACTCATTTAAAAACAGTCCCTCTAATAGAGTATTTTATCAGGCTGGACGGTCTCCGCATGGTTCCTTATTTAGTGTTTGCTAAGCTGATGGCACTTTCTCCACACTTTCCTTATCTCTACTTCTTCAGAATTGGATTTTATATTTCCAAACCAGCCAGATATGACAAGTCATTTTCTTCCCTCTTGTCTTTTAAGAAACGCAAACTTGATTCTTTTTTCAACAATCACCACTTAAAGATTAAAGTTATTGGAAATGTCTGTATTAACTAGCATTGGGACATGCGGTGGAGGACTGTTGCATTTTAATTGCAGTTGGGATTTTCCCGTCTTCTGTTTCATTCTTTTTTATTTTCCAACATATGTATATTCTGCATCTCTTTGGAGCCCTGCCCCCCATCCTGCTAAAACACATAGTTAATGGCAAATATAAAGTATTATGAAGCTGATGTGGTTAGAAGACGAGGCAAGGAAAGGATTATCAGAATTACTGTATTATAGCACCTCGGGAAGGGGGTGATAAGCAGTGTAAGTGGATCTTTCTGTAAACACAGGCTGTCTTTATATGAGAAATTTCCTGAAAGGAAAATGATAAAGTCATTAGCCTGGCACCTGGGGGAAAGACGCCAGTTCAAACAATATTTCTTTCTATCTATAGCTCATTATGGAGAATTTTAACTGTTATAAGTCTGAAAAAGTCCTATACTTGTGACTCTAGAATGATTATTTTTTGCTTTACCCAAGCTTTGGATCCAACCTATAACACATGCTTTTAGGTGTTTATCTTTCCTCTGGGTTTTAGATTTAGAACTCTAATAGAAGGTAGCTCTTTTCTAGTTAAAAATAAGTCTCTCCTCTATAGAACGAGTCCTAGGCCTAGAATACAGCTCAGTGGCACAGTGCCTACCCAGAAAGTACAAGGTCCTGAGTTCAATTTCTGGTACCAGAAACAAAGAAAAAAAAAGGAAGTCCCTGGAGGATGCAGGGGAGACAGCTTGAACACAGGAACAGAATAAACTGGCCACCTGTCTCCTTCCAGTGGGAAATCTCTCCTTAGGCCTTCTGAGGACCTGTCCATACTGTCCAAGAAATACTCTTGAATTTTTTTAGAGTAATAATAGAACTTCACTCAGGAAGTTTCATGACAAGATCTTGACCTTTTCTGGAGATGATCTTTTAGTTGTGATATCAGAATACTGAAAAAAGATTGTGTTAGAGAGAAACACCTCACCAAGGTATTAATTTTAAGGTCTATGAATTATTATTGTACCCACCCAACACAAATAGCACTGGTGTCCGCCTTCATATACTAATAATAAGGCATGACCTTTAGGGTTGACTCTGTGGAGAAAAATATTTGCTTAAACATTACCCAGAGAAAGGAATGCTCAGAACTTCTGTCATGTCTGCATCTAAAACAGAGATGACTAAAAATTCATCATTATATTATTTGTTTAAAGGTACCACAAGCCCAATTAACGCATTTGTTCAAGCCAACAGCCTTTTAGCTTTTCACAGAAATCTTGGAAGTGTGCTAGAGAAACACCCCCACAAAAGCTTTGCATATGCTGCTGTATCTGCCTCTCTGCAGGAAGCAGAGTATGGGTCACTGACAGACAGATGGCTGCCACAAGCACCACTAGCGGCCAGAAACTCCTCCTACCAGCTCCCATTCCCACAAAACAAGTGGGGAGAGGTGCTTGTCTTTGACAGTGTGCCTAGATTTTCTCTTCCTTGACCCAGTCCCCCCACTTTATATTCCAGCCAAGTCCACGTCTAATCTGACTCTCTTGCCTTATTTCTATTCCTCAGCACAAGTGTAATTCAACAGACGAGTAGGACAGAGGTACCTAACGTTGCTGACAGTGTGATCTGTATTTTAAATTCCTCATAGGATTATTTGAAGAATCAAGCCAACCAATGTATAAACAATATTGGATGCAGTGCCAGGCAAACACTAAGCTCATGAATGGTAGTGTCTTTCTTCCGCTGCTTTTGTAAGGCTCTCTTCCTCATCCTTAGCCATCCTGAAACTATCTCATTTCTGACTCTGCCGTTTTGCTGCCCATATTTGCCCAGAGTGGTACTCAACATAAAACGCGCAGGTCTGCCTTTTGCTTGTTTTCCCTACTCCCAGTCCTTGTGGATAGCGGGGCCATTCTGCTTGATAATTTAATTTCATTGTCAAGGGAGCTTTGATGTATTGCATTTGAAATTCGATTTTGAACTTTTCAGTTTAAAAGCCTTCCAAATTCTATGTAGCCTTGAAACTTGGGCACAGGGTGAATTGTGTTTATTGGGAACACAGTGAGTAAAACTTAAAGATTAAACCTCCAGCTTTCGTGAACACCTCTCCCTGTAAATGTGTCCTTCTTGTACCAGGAGATGCACAAGTGGAGCTGCAGCCGTGCTGAGGCTTCAGCAGCACAGTCTTTTGTGAGGACTATCACAGAAAGGGTAGACCACCTGCTAAGGAGGCTCCTAGTCGTCCCGCATGTCTTAGGCCTTTTAACGGTAACATTAAGGAATTCTGTCTGTGCTGAACTAGGCTTATGGGATAGGCCTAGGTCAAATGTACCCGCACTTCAGCTGGGCCTACTGCACAAAAGGAACAGATGCCCTGGTCAGCTGGTTAGCCCTTTCTTCCTTCCTCTGAGCTACTGAAGTTCTGAGAGTCCCAATTTTATGAATGTTAAATTCAAATGGAAATTAAAATTCCTTTTTTATTATCACTTTAAACATTTTTAAACAGACAATTTAATGACATTAAGTACATTCACATTGTTGTACAACATCACCATCATCTATCTGTAGAACTTTTTTCATCTTCCCGTCCTGAAGCTCTGTACTCATCAAACAAACATTACTCATTCCTCTGTCGCTCCTGGTACACACCGTTCTACTTCCTCTCTCTGTGAATGAAAGTGTGCTCTTCTGTTCTCTACATAAGCTAATTGCAGTGTGGACTATGTGCCTCTACCCGGGGAGTGTATATACTTCTAAAACTAAAGCAGCTGGGCGTCGTAGCTCACACCTGTAATCCCAGCACTCTGGAGGCTGAATCAGGAGGCTCACTGTGAGTTAAAAGTCAGCCTGGGGTACAGAGCAAGACCCTGTCTTGAAAAAAAAGCAAATCTTGTATTTCATATAGGAGATGACATGGAAACTTCCGTTTGGGCCGTGTGTTAAGTAGTATTACGGGAGGGAGTCTGAGGAAATCCCTAAGGGTTTCGCAGTGGAGAGGGCTGACCTTGCCACTTTTTCATCCTCTGCCATTTGTTTCATTGTCAACACCATTTAAAAAGTACCCGGTGATGAGGATTTATGGATTATATTTCTAGGTTTTCCTAAGTGCACCGTCACAAAGTGGATTAGTGGCTTAAAAGGGAAACTGTGGCTTAAAGATAAAGGAAAAATGAACAAAGAGAAAATCACGGAGCTTCCATTTATCTCACTCCTGGTGGAGCCACATTACGATGTATCAGGTATTAGGAACAGTCTAATCAGATGATTGGAAATTGTTGAAGGATGTTAAACTTGAACATTATTTAGAATATGGCTTTTTATCTACAGTTATTAATGCAAACTTGGCTCCTAAGTGTATCCCTGCCTTGAGATATTAGCTAACATCAGTTGGAAGCTGTATGACTCGGAAGACAGCTAAGGATGTTATTTGTTCCACTTTTAGCTTGTCTGTTACTGATTTATTTTCTGGTTATGTTAAATGTATACAACAGAGAAGTAACAATTCCTGTGTGATTTAAAAATATTTGTATGTATGCCAATGATCTGGGCCCAAATTATTTTACTATTTGGATATACTCAAAGGAATTTAGAGATCACCACCCTAAACAGTGTTGTCTCCAGATAGAATTGTTATGAGGGACGGGACAGCACTGAGATTGCTTTTTTTGTTTTCATGTTGTTTTTGTTTTTTATTAGATGAGTGCTGTGAATTTGCTCTGAAAATAGGACATAATTAGGACTTTAGCAGCCTTCACATTTTTTTCTGCATAACTTAAAGTAAATGGTAAAGGATAGAAGTGACTCAACAGGAAAAGACATTTTAAAAGAAAAGCAGAGATTAACAAGAGTTCTTCTCTGAAGCTCTTTTGTCTATTTTAGTCATTGCAAAGTGAAGTATACCATAGCAAAAAAAAAAAAAAAACAATGGGCAGAAGTGTACAGAAACCTGGTCTTTCCATTATCTGTAACCTGGAACTAAGAAACAAACCACCCAAATATTTCTCACAATTTGAAGAGGTGATTAAGGAAGTTTTTCTGGCCAGAGTTCTTCAAGCAGCTGTGTTTAGCTAACAAAGCTGGGGGCTGCCTCACCTGGGGAGTCAGCACCGGGGCGGTTCCGAAAGGGCAAAGGTGGAACCTGGAAGCATCTAAGCAGGTTCTGGAACATATCAGCATAACTGTAGTCGTATCCCATCAGCCAGTGTAAGCCATGAGCCCTGCTGAGATGCAGGAGGTGGGGAAAAGACTACTTCCTAACGAGAGATGCTGCTAAGAATTGTGACCATACTTTTTCTACCACAGTCATTCCGGAAATTATGAGGAAACAGTATCAGACAGGGTATACTGTGTGTTTATGATTAATTATTTTGGCCTGTACAGAGAGCATACTTCCTGTATATGTTCTTATTAAAAATTCTTTTGACTAACAACACATTCAGTTGTTTTTTCTCAGTGTAAGGATGAGTGCAAGAGAGAGAGGGAGGGAGAGAGAGAGAGACTAAAATGCACAATTAAAATGATGCCTCTTTTTGGTGTCCCTCAGTACCGTACTCAAATGGTCTTTATATTTATTCATGGCTTAGAATGAACTGAATTAAGATTTCAATGCTAGTATATTTCCCTAAAGTCATAGCTGTTCTTTCTTTTTCCATTGAAGATTAACTTGTAATATGTTTCACTAAAGGGATTGTTTACACAGATTTTTTTTTCAGTTATATCTCATATAGTTTATTTTAGAAAGACAAAATAATTGTACAATATTAAATACCTGCATGACTGTATGCATTTAGGAATGTACTGAATACTGACAGTCCAATCATAATGTATGTAATAGAAGTTTCCAATGAACACAGTGATTTACAACACCTGCCATAACTTTTAAGTATTTAATTTTGAATTGGTACTAGTCTTTAGTCTTTAATAAATTCTTGATAGAAAAAATAATTTAAAATAAAGCGAGATTTTTCTTATAAGGATCCAAAGAGTTCAAGGCCCTCTGGTTTTTAGATTAGTCAGTCAGGATTCCTAAATGTTAATGTGGAATTTTCTGTATCCTGTACATATTTGGGTAGTAGATTATTACATAATTCTCTGTGTTTGCTAACCCGTTTATTAAGGATCATTCTTTAAATGTTCGCATGCATCATAAAGCAACAAAATACTTTGTTACCAGGACCTTTTATTAGCTCCAGAAGAACTATTTGAAATGTGTAAACAGTTGAGAAATATATCGCAGAAATATACTTGGGAAGCTTAGCAAACAAGAATAGTGAAAATAGCTTTTTAGCCCTAATTGATTAGGAGTCAGTTGCCTGTGTTGCAGTCCACTTAATTTTCTGCTTTCCACATAGAAGTAGGTATGCAAGTTACTTAACCCAGCCATTGCTCCCAGATCTCTTAGCACTGAGATTCCTCTTCCTTACCAATAATTCACATTGTCTTAGATTGTAAACCCAAAGGAAGTACCAACAACCACGCTTGATAGGGCCTAGTGATATTCTTGTTGATCTGGATGTTCACTGGGTCACTATGATTGTCTGTATCAGTAATAAAACTAATTCACAGCATAACTCCATGTACACAGCAGGTACTTGGTAAATATTTTATGAAAATGAATTAAATTAACAACATACGACCAGGAAGAACCTGATACCTGCTACCTCGCTTCTGTTTGCAGAATTGGCAGCTGCAAAACCAACCATTTTTTTTTATTCTTCAAATACTATTCCTTTTTTTCCTCCTCTCATATTTCAAAATTGTTAATAACAACTATAACACCAGAAGGTTCTTCTCTAGTCATCCATTATCTCTGTTAAGAACTTCTCCTAAGATTAAGTAGAGGGCTGTCTTTGTATTTCCATAGTATTTTAGTCATTCAGTTTGCTTATTTCAAGCAATATATTTATTTATATTCCTCTTTTATCCCTTGCTAAATACAGATTTTGTTTACTGAAAATGTTCTCTCATCTTCCATGTTGATTTATCTTTTATAAATTGAAAACCAAGAGCTAATGTCTCCTTAAACACAGTGCCACTGACAGATCTGCATAAAATCCAAGTTATTGCCTTCTTGTGTGGAGCTTTCTATTATATTTATTGTGAAAATACCACATCAGGAAAATATACTACATAATAACCCTAAACACAAAATGTTGCATGTGCTCTCTACTTGTTGGTATAGTTCATTTTCCTAAGAAATTTTATACATACCCAAAACCTTTCTATCTTAGCTAATTGTGCAACTCCCAAGTGTGTGTCCTGCCTGTATTTTGAGTTTGGGCTCATTAACATACCTTTACCTTAGAGAACAGTACCATTAAATTAAATTCACTGGAGACAATTACTGTCACTGCCTTGCTGTAGCAAGGTAAAGCGGGCTGCCTTCACCCTCTGCTTCCCTTCCACAGCCTCTGTGAGACGCAGCTCAGAACGTTTAAAAGGCTGTGCTCTTTATTTTCTGTCACTCTTTATACGCAATTTTATAATCTCACACAAACAACACTTATCATACAAGTTAAACAGATTTAAATTTACGCAAAATTGAGTGTCACCACATGTGCTTATGCCAGATCTATATAATTCTTTTGAGGTTTTTGGAAACATGAACCGAGCCATTTATGCTTCATAGGAACAGATTATATCATTTGAAATCCTCAATAAAAATGCAGTCTCATATTCTACAGATGGGTGTCATTTAATTATAATATGTATTTAAAATGCAAAGGGCTACATTAATTCCACATTGTGGCTGAGATTTTAATTGCACTCAAGTTAGGAAATTCTGAGTTAATGTTCCCCTGGCATCTCCCATTCAGCTTCTTAGAACAGATGTATTGTGATCTGAAGAGGACTTCAATATGTTTTTACATACTGTGCATGTAGGGATGCTTTTGAAATACTGGGGTGGCGAGCATTATGTAAACAGAGAGTTGATCCCAAGCAGCCTGCAGCTGCCCTTCTTGGCCTTCCCCTGGGCCAAATGGCTTCAGACAGCCTCTCGCTGTGTTTCTGCCTCCCCTTGCTTCCCCAGATTAGCTATCACAGGAAGGTGATTTCAGGGCTCCTGTTTTGTTTTAACTGGGGAGAAGCAAGGTACCCACATTTAAAGTGCTCAGAGCCTTGAACTTCTCATACATTTAAAAGGAAAGAAATGAGCATTTTAGAGTACATACTATTTAATAAATGCTAATTGACAAACAATAAAACCAGTAGCCTTCCTTAAGCACTATTATAAAAACTAGAAGATATATGCCACAATGAAAAATAGGAATTTCAAGCCCTTAAGATCTTTTCTCTAGACTGGAGACAGCCCAAGGGCAAAAGAAATGCCAGCACTCAGGGGTGTTTCTGATGAATAAGGCCAAGAATGAAAGCAAAATAACAAAATGCTAGATGTTGTGGGCACCAACGCCCCGTGAGATTACTGTAGGGTCAAGGATTTGGGGGAAAGACTGATTTTACACTGAAATTACTAGAAAATATTCCATGAGACTACACTGTCAGGAAGGAAGGTGAGACCTCCCATAAAGGAAACAGGAAGATAAAATTGTCACCAACCTAGAAACGATATTGTTCATTTATTCTGTTACTTCAGTCGTTTGGCCTGTTCAGTGCCCATGATTATATTAGGCCGGAGGGATTCAAAGGTGAACAAGAGGTACATGGTCTTGGGACTTACAGCCTCCTGAGGCCACTGTCTATATAAGACAAGAGTTAAATCAGTACATAGGTTTTTGTTTTACTTTTAACACAGTTACCTAGAAAATATTAAAGATTACAGAGAGAAGAATAAATGGGTAGTTCATCTTGAAAGGATGAATGTTAAGAATGGTAAGTATAGAAATAGGAACTTGTCTTATATATTTTATGAGAATGTTTTTATTATGCATGTATGCCCCTGTGAAATCTTTTTAATTAAAATCTGCAAGGCTAATAAGCAGTAATATATGAGAAAGAACTTCAAGTTCTTAGGAAAATAAGCAGGATATCAATCTTTGGGGAAGAAAATAAATCCCAAAACCCTCATAGAAAAATCAGTGAAAGATCCAATCATAGCACTCAGGCCTCCCGGCGTCTTGACTAGTTCTTTCTGTTAGATCATAACTTTTTATATTAAAAAAAAGAAAGCCAGCCCAATTGGGAAAAAGTCAGTGCGTGTGTTTGTGCAGGCTTTTGCACTTAGCTTTATCAGTCTGGGCTTCATTGGTTCAAAACAGGCATAGAGCGAACAGCCAGCACCAGGCACCTCATTTCCAAATGACCTTCCCCAGGCTCACCATCCTGTTCCTCACTGACTGACTTCTCAGACCTTACAATGATTCCCAAATTACTACTACATTTTTTAAGAAATGTTTTCTAAATGAAAAATCCACAGACAAGCTGCTTAAAGGCTAAGAAGAGACCCTTAACTTTAACCATACAATCCTTTGTAAGATACAGAGGTCCTAGATCCCAGAGAAATGAAATATCATTACAGGGCTGATCAAAACATACAGTGAAATTTTACATTTTTAAAAAATATTACGATAAAGGACACATCACCATTAATCTCCCTCAGAATACTCTTCAGTTTAAACACACTTTTGCCATCACTCTCGACACTTCCTGAAGTAGTTCTGGAAGTCTTCTTTCTTGAGTGTCTTTATAAAATAGGATCAAAAGTGCAGTGAGTGCTCCTGCCAATCACCGTCCAACAGAAAGGCAGACTCATACAAACATCACAGTGTGTCCTTGTCGCCCTTACTGGATCCGGTACTGTGCAACTCCTAGCTCTTCCCCAAAGTCAGAATGATCATCAAAGGTGAACGTTTACATTGGCTCAGGACATAAAGGTAGCCATGACCATACAACTGAGGGAATAGAAAAGGCTTCCAGAAACGTCTTCAGAAAACAGCAAGAGCAATGGGTTAAGTATTTTTGACTCAAGCGACATTTGGAGGGGGATTGGTAATATGTCTTTTTCTGTGATAATTTATTTTAATTTAAACACAGTTTCATCATGACTCATATGTGCATCAGAGGTTTGAATTCTACAAGAATAGAAATGTATAGCCCCTTGGCAAACAGAGGAAAAAACCTAACTTGGAAGAGGTGGATATTGTTACGGAAGACCAATATGGCTTTAGAGTTGTTGGGTTTTTGAATAAATATTCTCAGCTTATATCTTGGCCCTTATGTAAAATGGATGGATGGGTAGATGGCTAGATAGATAAATTTTTATGAAGGATTTTTTTTTGCTTCTTAATTTTTATAAAAGTAATTAGATAATTTATAAAGAGGCAGTTTTCCTTAAGGCAGCATGTTTGCAGAAACTCTTGGAAAGCAAACCTCTTTAAAGGAGTGATTGCCTCCTTCAAATTGCTAATTTCCCTGTAAAATGTATGCTTTCTTATGAAGTCAGTGAGGAGTACCCCAGGCAGTTGGAAGGAGACGATTCATTAGTGGTTAGTGTATACAATCCATGAAGGACATTAATTCACAAAATGAAAAACTAATCGAGTGTTCAGCTGGCTCTTTATCTCCAGTGGCAGTCTGCAGCCTCTGTCCTTAGTGGTTAGTGAGCTCATGGATCCGAGGTCAGACCTGCTTATCACAGCTCATCTCAGATGAGTTTGCATCACTCTCTGGGCTTCACTGAGCAGCGCTGTTTTCCTCAAAACCAGCAATCAGACATCCCAAGGGGGCTGTGAAGTTGTGTCTACTTTTGAATGTGCTGCCCTTTCTCTTTGGCTTCCGGAGGCAGCTCCCGCAGAACTTCCCTACTCCTTCACATTTGTACCTCACTCCCAGAGCCACCTTCTGAGCTAAGTAGGAAACTAACATCATTATTTCCATTTTACAGAGAGAAATCTAAAGCATAAAACACACCTATGTTTGGCCAGTGATGGAGCCGATACTGATCTGAGAGCCGTATTACGTTTAAGCTAAAATGAGTTTTTCTGCCTCCTTTTCTCCTCCTCACGGTCTGTCTTTTCGTCCTTTCAGCACCTTTCATTGAAGGTAATCAGTCCCTCCATTGTATTTATGATTTACGCTGTAGGAAGTGAGAAGTTTTTACCAGGCTTTCATCAGAAGTAAAAAGCAAAGACACATTTTCTTCTCAAAATCTACACTGATGATTCTTGGACATTTTTTTCTACTTTCTGGATTTATAAGTCCTTTACTTTTCTCTTAATCATTTTTTTCTTACCTAATAAAAACAGATATAATAACTTTTTAACCAACTTCAAATATCAGAATTGCTTCAATAAGTTCAAAATACATTTTGAAAACAGTATGATAGGGTATGTAGAGAGAGAAATACTTACATCCTTACCTGTCAGGAGGTTACTCTGAGAATAACACTGCAAATGCAGTAATTTAAGTATTTCCGTCCTGTATGTTGGGGAATTTTTTTATAACTTTATATAACGTGGGTTCTTTGAGCGGCAGAGAAGGGGAAAACACTGAAATTCATATTATACAGAAAAGGAAATGTGGCTTTTCTAATTTTGCCTTTGACCTCCAACTCCTGTATTGTGCTGCCTGGTGCCAGCTGATTCAGTGTCCATCTTAAGCAGGCATCCTGAGGGTAATCACAGTGGTGACATGGGTGGACAGGGATTCATAAATCCTGTGCCCTCTTAAACTTATCTGACACAAATTAATCTAGGGAAGCACTATTTTATGGGACCATCAGGGAAGATATTCATTTATTCATTTTTTACAAGTCAGTTCAATTTAGCAAATAACAGTACCTCTATGTGCTAAGCTGTAGGGACAGGAATAAACAAGACCCAGCCTCTGCTTGTAGGGGTTTAATAAGTCATGAAAAAGACAGAGTAAAAATAGTTCATTAGAATGTGACTTGCCCATAATAGAGAAAAAACAAATATGATAGGAATTTTTCTAGGTATATAGCTGTAGGGGAATATAAGTAGCAGGGATGCCTTTCTATAGGTGACCTCTGATACTAATTGTCTGGGCAAAGAAGAGATTGAAGGTCATATTATAGAGGATAATCCACATAAAAGAAAAAACTATGAAGGAAAAGAAATGTGATGAGTTTTGAGATGATTTATGTAATCATGGTGTCACACTAGGGATAATTCATGTATGGGGCTTACTCTAGGGAACCAACAGTGAAGCTAGAGATGTACACAAGGACCAGCTGAGATTTTATTTGGAGAACAACGCCAAGATATTGAGAGAAGATTGCAGACATAAGGTACATGATCAGATGGTGTTTCGGGAGGATTTCTCTTGTGAAGCCTTGGGATGTATGTTGGAGAGGCATAATTTTTGAAGCAAAGAGACAAGTTAGAACCTGATGTGTTAAAATGAGTGATGGATGGTAAAGATGTGTCCAGTCTTTTTGCTGCGCCTGTAACCCTACAGTCAGCACTCCATGCACTCAGGCTCTGCGTCTGTAGATTCGGCAGTATTCAGGAGAGCATGCCGCATCTGTACTAAACACGCACAGGCTCTTCTTGTCATTACTCCCTAAAGCATACAGTACAGAGACTGTTACATGGCATTCGCTTTGTAGGGCTTAGAAATAACCTAGATATGATTTAAAGTTCACTAGAGTGCGTGCGTAAGTTATGTCTAAATACTGTATTACCTTATATAAGGGATTTGGCAGGGGGACTGGGAATCAAACAGGCCCTTGTGCTTGCCTGGCACCTCTGAGCTGTCTCCTCGACCCTATTTAAAGGATTGGAGCATCCTCAGATTTTGTTATCCATGAAGGTTCTCGGAACCAATCTCTGTGTATTCTGAGGAACAGCTGTAGTTCATGATGAAGGAGATTTTATACTATAAAAGTTGAACTACAATATACTAGGTAGTTTTAACAAAATACAGGTTGAGTATCCCTTCTCTAATAAGCTTGAGAGTAGAAGTATTTCAGATTCTGAATTCTTTTTTAGATTTTAGAATATTTCATAAACATAATAAGATGTTCTGGGAATTATACCCAAGTCTTAACATGAAATTCATGTATGTTTACTTTATACAGGCATCCAGAAGGTATTTTTATGCATTATGTTTAGTGCACTTTAGGTCTGAGATACATAATAATCACGTTCATTGTTCAGTAGTCTATCATATCTTGATCACTTTTGGTTCTTAATTTCATGCCTTTTCTCCATTTGCCAAGGGGCTGATGGTCTAAACCAGTGATGTTAAACCTATGGCACATATGCCACAGGCGGCTGTTTATCCTTGAAAGTTCTAAAAGGTTTATCATCCATGGACTCTAAACTGTGAAGGCCAGAAGTTGTAACCCACTAGTATGTTCATAAATAAAGAGTTTGGAAGATACATTCAGTGTTAGCTGAATCTTTTATAGAATTGTTGAAAGCAAATCCAAATTGAGTGACCTTGCTAAGAAGTCTATTTTGTTGAGTCTATACCTTTTTTAATTAAACGTAATAACTGTACATATTGAGGGGGTACAGTGCTACATTCCAACACATGTATTCAAGCATGTAGTGATTAAATCAGGGTGACAACAATTTCCTTCCTTATTTATATTTGGAGCCTTTAAGCTCTTCTCTTCCAGACCTTCATAAAATATATATTAGATTATTGTGAACTGTAGTCACCTTACTGTGCTGTGGAACATTAGAACTCACTACTTCTATCCAGCTCTGTTTTGGTCCCTGTTATTTAACCTCTGTCTATCCCTGCTTCCCTAATCCATAATGTCCAACCTCTAATAAACACGGTTCTACTTTAAGATTGAATTGTTTAGTTTTCACATATGAAAGTAAACATGTGGTACTTGTCTTTCTGTTCCTGGCTGATTTCACTTAAGCTGATGTCCTCCAGTTCTACCTATTTTGCTGCAAATAAGATTTCATTCTTCATGGCTAGATAATACTCCATCGTGTCTGTGTACTATGTTCTCTTTATCTGTCCAACTAGCGTAAAGGTTTTCCAAAGAATAAAAGCAAGTTCTTTCATATGATCCAGCTATCCCATTCCTGGGTATATAACTAAAGGAAATGAAATTAGCACATCAAAAAGACAACTTCATATGCATGTGTATTGCAGTACTATTCACAGTAGCTGAGATATGAGATCAACCTGGGTGCCTCTCAAAGTCAATTATCTTTAACCTGGGACATATTTAGAAAATAGTAGAGAAGCCCTTGGCACAATCTTCTGAAAAATTGGAGACCAAAATGGCTCTGTGGAACATTTTCTGAAATGAAGACTGTATGTACTTTGGAAGGGAACACTAGAGTGTGTTTTTGAGAATAAGAGAAACTTTTAATTCATTAAATACTCAGTAGATGCTAAAAGATAAAACACTAGAGATCATGTAGCTAAAATAATAAAGAAAAAGGAGAAACAGTTTACTTGTTTCCAAGTAAATACTATTGTGCATAAGATTTTCCCACCACTCATTCTTGGCCTATAGAAGGTATTCCATAATTTAAATGTTTGATTTTTCCCCAGTTTTGATGTCAGTTAGAACATAGAGTGCTTAGACACTTGCTTGTTCATGACCAAGTCTTTTGTTTATAAATACCTTTTCTTTTTTTTTCAGCAACAGAACCCTTTCTTCCAGCAGAATTGCTCTGCTAAATCTTAATGGGATAACAGAAGTGGAGCTTGCCCTCAGTAAGCTGGGGAAAGGGCAGACAGGCGTGGAGGTGGGAAGGGTGGGAAGTCTGCAGAGCCCCTTCCGAAAACCCTTGCCTCGGCACTTATAACGTTCCACAGAAAGGAGACCCCAAGGTTTCTGGGTGACCCTTTATCCCTCTCCTTCGCCCTCCAAACAGAGTACAAAGTTGTATTCACTCATCAAGGCTCAATCAGGAGCACAGAAACCAGTTCTGATATTTCCAATAAGAGAGAGCTTAATACAGGGAAATAGATGTTTTAAAAATCATGTAAAGCCTTAGAAAACAGTTGGAAAGAAGCAGAAGGCAAGAAAAGTAGTTGCTGGCTTTCAGGAAATTCAGGAAAGGGAACCCCACAGGTTCACTTACCTGCAGCGAGGAAGCAGCTGTTTGTAGGAGCTCTCATGGAAGCATCCACAAGCCTCTTATTTGCCAGCTGCCTGGGTATCTTTCTGCCACTGCATGGGAGGACTTTCTCCTTTCTGTGCGTCCTCTGGGAGTGCCATTCAGTCGCACAATGCAAACCCCAAGCCTGGTGGGCAGGAGGTTGCAAAATGTTCCTCTGCTTCCAGGAAAGCAGCTGGGGAGGATGCTGTGATGACAACAGACAAAGACACAGGGTGTTTTCACGTCACCTTCTACAGTTAATTTAGTCTAGGGTAGCGGGAAAGGTAACTTATTTTTAAGAAAGCAAATAACAAGAGCCCTACTGTAGTAAATAGAAAAAGCATCTTTCCCAAATAACGCTGATTCAGCTGTTTTAAACCTTAATGGAAGACCTGATTTATTGGTGTCATTATGTGCATATTAAAATAATTCATACCCCATATCTGTCTCTTTTGGTGACGATTTCTGTTATTTCACATCAAAACTGCATAGAGGCAGTAATGGCTATTTAAATTCATAATCATTACTCCCTTATCTACACCATATGGAATCACACCCATGTGTATTCTTTTTCCCCTCTTCTCATCACGCCTTTGGCAGGAGGGAGGTAAACTGTGGTCATAAAATAAATGCTGATTCAGAGTACAAATATAAGCATGACCTTTCAGGTCACAGTTGTAAAGGCAGGCCTGATCTTTCAAACACAGGAACAGTTTCAAAGCTTTATTGAATACTATTTTGAATTCCTAGAATAACTCCTAGGTTCAGTTTGCTAAAGAAGTAAGATCCACAGGCATTCTTTCAGTGGTAAAAGAGTGATCCTGAGGGTCATGCTCTTCAAAATAGTGTAAGAAACACCATTGTCTCCTCCTGAACTGCTCGCAAACGTCATGTCTTGCTTTCCCCCAAACTACCATGACCGCATGCCTGCCTGACCTACAGTTCTGGAGAAAGTCATTCTTCCCTTTTATAGACGAAAAGATAAAATTCAAACCTGCTACTCTTAATCTTGTATTCCTCCCGCATACCTTCAGTGTCTGTACATTGCTTGTGTTTTGTGATGCCTTAAGTTCAAAATGTCATATTTTATACAACATAAATGTTGTAGTATGTCTATATGTATATTATTTCCTGTTTGACCATTAATCATGAAAGCAAGGTTTTTGGTAGGGGGATGAGTCTAGGAATTTCACTGGTCCATGGTTCTTATCAGGAGTTGAGAAATAATAGTTTAAATTTACTGAGCCTTTACTGTGTGCTTATGTTCTCCTCACAATGACCCTTTGAGGCTAAAAGTATTGTCTCTCTGATTGACAAGTTTAATAACTTGCCAAACATTATTCACTTAGTAAGTGGTTGAATCAGAATTTATCCACAGCTTTTGGGGCCATTCCAAAAGAAATGGTAATCAATTTTAAAATGTTGTAGATAGGAAGATTTCATTCATACTTAGTATGAGAATAGTCATATTCTTTTACTTAGAATAAGTTATTTAAATTTTCAGGCAATATCTTGAAATCAGCTGATGGATAAATGATCTCTTTCCTTGAAGGTTATAGGGACAAATTAGTAATGTTTTGCTTTTTAGGAAAGTTTCTTCTGGAAGTATCTATATGGACTGTTAATTATCCCATGGATTATATGGCAAAAGTAGAATGAATGTGTGAATAGTATTCATGTGTTCCTAATACATAAAGACAGAAATATGATCACATATTATTAAACTTCACAAGGCATTAGTCATTATATGTATAGTACCAGCACATCAATTTAGCCTACATAGGGAATATCTGATGCAAGAGAGATTAAAGTAGAAATATTTAACTGTTATCTTTACCACATACTGAAGAAGCGGCCACACTTATATTCACCGAGGAGAAATTGTTTTAGAGAGATTTATACCTACAAATTCTACACTGTGTGTCAGCAAGTTAATTCTCTCTGTATTTCTTATTTCCAGCATACTTCAAAGGATCCCATACCAACCACACAGCTAGTCACAGTGATGGTCCATGCCTGCTGGCAAGGCCAGCTCCGTCTCCAGATAGATCAGTTGTATGTTACTGTCCACACAGCAATAGAAACAGGGTTGCCAAGCTTCTAGGTTTCTGCTTATTTTCCTCTGTAGTCAGAGCTACTCTCAGCTTTTGTCATCAGATGTGTAAGGGAAACCCAGTCGCTCCAGTGCCTACATAAGTACAGAGACTGGCATTTTGTTAGTCACTCAACGCGTCTTTATTGAGTAAATAATAGTAGGAGGAGCAGGACTAGTAGACGCCCCGTAGCAAACATTTGTATGTCAGCTTTTCTTCTACTCCTTGGCAGATTTTCACATTTAATCATCATAATTCTGTGAGGTAGGTATGACGATCTTTTTCTCACAGGTAGAGAATCCATTATGGAAATGTGTAGGAAAAGGTCAGATTTGTGATCTAAGGTCTCTCTGCCTCCGAAGGATGCCTTCCCGATTACTGTAAGTGCCGCTTTCTGGTCCCAGAAAACCACAGGTACATTGGGATACAAATAAAAAGCAAGGTTGTACAAAATAATGGTTATTTCCCACTTCAAACCCAAATTTATGGGTGATGCGGCTGCCTGAAAAAGAAATTTCATGAAAAAAGGCAAGTGGGAGAAGGTAAGTTGAAGCGGGTTCCACTGACTTCCGTGCACTCCTTCCGTTCTGTCGCCGTGTATGGGCACTGCTTTCCATGTCACACTGGGACCCACGCTTTACTGCTGGTTTTCCGGTTTTACCGTTTGCAAATGAACCTAATGATTCTAATTTGCTCAGCGAATAAGCCATCTCCTAAGGCTCTTTGGAAAGTTTACAGATGCTGTGAAGCTAGTGGGATCCTGTTTGAACACAGAGACAAATGTGCTTTCTCTGCCCTGTAATGTTTTTGCCTCAAATTTTTATCTTATAACCTAAATCCATGTCACTTATTCACCAAAAATATCTGGTTTAGTATTTGTTAATATTTTAAGATGTTCTTTGATGTGGGGTTTTACAGAAATACAAAAAGCTCACAAAATCCATGGAAATCTAATATAATTCCACAATAGTGCTTTTCAGCAGAAGGACTGGAGATATTCATTAGCTTTTCCCTCTCATTTCTCTTTCATATCTAACAGGAGCTGAATTGGCCACACCACATGCCTTTTTAGTAGATGATGAGGTTCTTACAAAGCCTCCAGGAGGATTATTTGAAATAAAGGGAAAAAATCAATCTTAATGTTTCTCCCCAGGACTGAAAGAGACAGAGGTCTGCATTATCAGTCACAAGGTGTAAAGATCATGTGTCTGTGCTGGGTGCAAGTGTGTAGATAGGATTCTAAAGCTAAATGCTCAGAGGACCGGGTTATACTTGTTACCAGCAAGCACTATTTCATGAGTAAGCGGATGAGATTGTCTCTCCACAGAGCTGTGCACTGCTGATGCAAAATTGGGTTCTTATCCCATGGTAGCCTAAGGGAACAAAACCATGTTTAACTTGCCCCTTATTTTTTGTTTTGCTCTTCAGAATGGGCCTTACATGAGCCTCCTTTGTTCTATCTATACAGGTAAATATTTGGAATAATTCTCTAGTTTCCGATGCTCATACAGTTTCTTAACCTAAAAAAATATAATGTTCCAGGCTAATGAACTTTTTGGAAGACATTAGACTAAAAGCATTATGGAGATACAATTTTTTAAATGGGTATAAAACTCTTTGACTTGTCCCTAGCTTAATTAAATTCAGCAAGCATTATCAGCAGTTTGCTGAGTATAAGCAGGACCACCTATACATAATCAAGAGATGCCAGAAAGAACAAATTGGTGTATTTGTCCCCACAGATCTCAGTGTACTAGAGGTATTGTGAGTAAATACAATGGAAAATGAAAGGTACTAAGTCCACAGGAGAGTGACTAGAATTTCAAGGGTAGCTCCAAGTGTGCACAGCACTAGGTACCACATTCCCCGTTTTGGTCCCCACACCACAACTCTCTGAGTCGTGCATAAGAGGAAAACAAAGCTTAGAGCTGTTAAGACATTTGTTCTAGAATTAGTGAGAAGTGAAAGGGTAAATTATACTCTTCTGGGAAGCAGCAGGAAAAGACTTACAAATTGAACACCATCCTTAAAATTAAGTGCAAGTACTCTATAAGGGCTTAGTCCTTTTGGTGGTCGGGGTAAGGTGGTCTTATGATAGTGTACTTTCAAGTAAAAATTATTGAACATTTCAGACATTAAGCTGTACAGTGAGTGGGAGAGGCCTAGTCTTTCTTCCCCCAAGAGTTACTGTCCGTACTTAGGAAAATATGTGATATTTCAGAAGAAACATTCTATGGAATTCTTAGAAGTTATGCTGTCCATCATCTTATAAATGGTAGGAAGAAGGGATTGAACACACGGTCATTTAACAGGAAGGAAATTAGATCTCCCACTCCTACACTCACGTATAGAATCCTCCATATTCACAAAGCATATGTTTTAACTGAAATATATTGTCACTTAAGTGGCTAGGGCTTAGAGAAGCACTACAAATTCCTATTAGTTCATTGAAAGGAACAGTTAGTGTTTATATTGTGTGATCAGTGTTGCATGGCTGTGTCTTGGAATCTGAGCAACTACTTCGAAGATAAGAATATGCAATATAATACCCAGTGTTAATTTCATCTTTCATGTGTAATTATCTTGTCTTGAAATTCCATATCATGTTCATTGAGTTTTTTCCTATCTATAAAATAAAACAGTAAAAAAAAAAAAAAGACATGCCCTGTTTGTGGAAAACTCTATAAAATAAAAAAAGCAAATATAAATAATGTACCTTCACCTTACCCTCCAGTTTCCATACCCTTATGTCTTTTTTTACTTTCTGATAGCAAATTTCTTTTACAACTCCTACCAGAATTTTTTAAAGTCTCTTCTATTTGCCCTTCATCTCCTATAAAAGTGGACAAAAGAGAACTCCCATTCACAGATAACAGTGAAAAGTCTGGGGTTCTTACTGCACAATGATGTAGATATAAAAGGATTCATTGGTTGGCAGCTATATTTTATACAGCAGGCTTATATTTCTAGGATAAAATATGGGTGACAAGATCTAATTTAAATAATATTGAATATATCCCCATCCTTTGAAATCAGAATTCCACTGATGTCAGTCTATGTGTTGTTTTTCAAAATCAATTGCCTTAGCTAGTTCAAATTCAGTTACTAGTCATTATTTGGGAATAGAAAAGCTACTGCTTATGAAATAGGATAAAATAAAAAAGAGTTTCCAAGCAATTTTTTTATGTTTGGAAACATAGCAAAAGAACTTAAAACTAGGTTGTAGATGGTTTGGAAAATGGGAAAGACCAGCTAAACAAATGAATTGGCATAGTGACACAAAGTGAGGTCTGTTTCAGAACAATAAGTATTAGAAAGTGTATCTCAGGAAAGAGTAATCAGAAAGAGTTACCAAGAAATTTTACAGCAACTTAGGAGGAAAGGACATCTTTATCCTAAGACAATTCAAATTAGATGCTAACATGATAGGAGATACTTTATCTAGTGAAGGTCACATACCCATTCCAGAAGCCACTAGGCTTCATAAATAGATAAACAATATATTAGTAAGCACTTAATCAAGTGCCTGAACTGTATAGAACACTAGGGTCGAGGGTGGGAGAATAGCTTCTATAGTTTGCAAATAATTCAAGGGAAAGAATTTAAAAGTAAGAGTGGTAGCACAAAGTAGTTACAAACCCTGAGGGTAAAACTACCTGGCATTAAAGTTCCAACTCGGAGCTGCGGTACAATATCTGACACTGACTTGCTGGTAGGCTATCCTGTAGGCATTTAGGGAGAGGAAAAAGAGTTGTAGCCAGTAAGGCATAATGTTGGGTTACAACAACCCATCCCATACTTCCCTACTGTAAATTTATACTTTAGCATAATAGTAGACAGCTGTGCATCTTCGCAGCTCTACTTGGGGGATAGATAGACTAAGCAGTCTCTGTGTTTACCCACTTGGTGTGACAAACAGCAAGGTGTGTACATGTGTGCAAAAAACATCAAACTGGAAATTTTACACACGTAATGCTCCATCTAACGGGTTTTGCATATGCTTCCCTGAGTATCACGGGGGTAAAACACATCTACACTGCTCTTCTGTTATGAAAACGTGTGTTGTACTACAATGGGATGTGGGTGTGAGTCACAGTAGCTGTACCTGGGGAAAGCAAAAACCCATCTGTGCATTCACCCACTTGGCAGACAAATGGCAAGGTTTGTACAGGAGCTCCAAAGCAGCAGCTGGTTAAGTCCTACCCATGAAATGCTCACTGCTAAATTTCTGTGCATTTAAGACTTGTTTTATAGAAAGATCTCTTGATTTTTCTGGTGGAAGTAGCCCAACTCAGTGTAATGGCACATGGAAAACCAGATTTGCAAGTTTCGGAGGAGGTCAAAAGTAATCGTCAAATTACTCATGCATCGATGATGAAGATGATAATGACTGTGATGTTGGTCATGTGAGCCAGAGTTCTTGTGACAGTGAAATGGAACAAGAATTAACTGATACAGATACAGGGAATGCAGGCCTCTTTGATTCAGATAACAAAGAAAACAGCAATGTAAGTACATATTTGACTATTCCAAATGGTACAAAATGGCCACACAAGCAAATGGGATTATGTACATCTGAAACTATGGTGAGAATCTCGGTGGGGGTGAAAGCTATTGGACTGAAGGCCAGCACTGCCTTTCAATCTTGGAATTTGTTTGTAACAGTTGAAAGGCTACAAGATGTTGTGAAATACACAAATGCTGAAATACAAGGACAATGTTCTGTATGCACCAGTAACCATACTCCAAAATATATTTATTATGACACATCACTAGGTGAATTGAAAGCATTCATAGGTCTGCAGTACTTTGCAGGGCTTTTTCATGGTAATCACAGAAATGGAAAAGAGTGATGGAAAACCAATAGATGTAGGCTTAAGGTCTGTAGAATATCAATGGCATTGAGGAGATTTGCTTTCCTTCAAAATTGCTTGAGGTTTGATGATAAAAGTACCAGCCAAGAAAGAAAAAGAACTGATAATCTGGCTGCTATCTGGTCATTTTTGAGAGATTTGTTGGTAATTGTCAAACAACTTACACACCATCTGAAACATGACTATTGATGAACATCTTGCAGCATTTCATGGTCACTGTAGCTTCAGGCAGTTTATGCAAAGAAAAAAAACTTTCAAAATATGGCATAAGCATCCTCTTCCTCCCTGTGTGGGTGGCATGCAGCTGGGAGATCCCGACGACGTGGGAACTGCTAAGAGCAAGATGTCTTCAGGAAATGCCAAAATCAGGCACCCAGCCTCCAACTTTAAAGGCACGGCTGTTAGGCCAGATGGTCAATTTGAAGATATCAGCCTGTCTCACTGCAAAGGAAAAGACATTGTATTCTTCTTTTACCCTCTTAACCTTTGTGTGCCCATTGCTTTCAGTGACAGGGCAGAGTAAGTTAAGAAACTTAACTGCCAAGTGATTGGTGCTTCTGTGGATTCTTACTTCTGTCATCAGGCATGGCTCACACCCATGAAACAAGGCGGCTTGGGGGCTATGAACATTCCCTTAGTGTCAGATCTCAAGCACACAATTGCTCAGGAATATGGCGTGTTAAGGGGTGATGAAGGCATCTCATTCAGAGGCCTCTATCATTGCTGATAAGGATATCCTTTGGCAAATCCCAGTAAACAAGCTTCCTGTTGGCTGCTGTGTGGATGAGACTCTGAGACTCATTCAGACCTTCCGGTTCGCTGACAGACATGGAGAAGTGTGACTGGCTGGGTGGAAACCAGGCAGCAATACTATCAAGATGAAGTCCAGAAGAGCAAACAGTATTTCTCCAAACAGAAGTGAGCATTGGACCATTAAAACAAAAGCTCTTTTGTATTTTTTTTCATGCTTTAAATCTGAGATATGGTATGGGGCAATACATGCCTTTCCTACAGGAGTTGGGAAACCGTCTTCTCTTCCACTGGTAGTAATGGCCGGAGCTACATACATTGTGGGGTAGAGCATCAGATAATGTGTGATATACTAGTAGCAGGGCCAAGCCAATTCACTGACCTTTTGTAGTGTCCATTAAACTTGAACTGAGACCTTGAAAAAAATATATGGCATAAAAATTTATGCCCATAGAGATGCAAAGATTTATTATGCTTTCAATGTAGAAATTTAGCCTGGAACTCAGCCGCTAGGTCCTGATTCATTATAGTAATAAACTGAACGCTGTTATGAACAAACTTGTTACTCCCATCTCCCAAATTAATCAGAATGTGACATTTGACCATTAGTTTACCGGTTTCCAGTTTAAATTAAATTTGCACAAGTTGACCAGCATCAGAACTGTACACAGGAACAAAGCAGGAATTCTAGATGAAATTTTGCAATTTCAAAACAGAATTGTGTAGTACAGTCTTTGGATTTCAGAAAGATGTAACATTGGCCTCATATATAGCAAAGAAAAACAGACTGGTACTGCTAATGTCAACATTGCCCATGATGGGAATATTAATAGGGAAACCTCAACAAAACAGAAGCCTGACACGGTAGCTTTCTACAACGAAACCAAAGGCAGAGTAAATGTTGTTGATGAATTGTGCAGCAGCTATGATGTCACTGGAAACACAAAGCATTGGGCGATGGTTGTGTTTTACTTCATCTTAAACACATATGGCATAAATAGTCTGATAGTTTACAAAGAAAGTAACAAGTGCAAAATACTGTGGAGAAATTTTCTTAAAAGGACTGGGACTGGAACTCATAAGACAACATTTATAGCAGAAGACAAACAAAATGTTTCTGCCTAGTGAGCTACACGAAAAAACTGTGGCACACACTTCTGGGCAGACAGTTGAATAGGCAGGTGCTGCATCACAAAGACATACCACAGCAGCAAGAAAACCAAACAGATGTCATCTAGGCTACACAAGAAAGGGCAGGAAAACGAAACCTACATGCTATTGGTGTAAGTGATACTT
Organism: Dinomys branickii; assembly: GCA_004027595.1. Classification (NCBI taxonomy): domain Eukaryota; kingdom Metazoa; phylum Chordata; class Mammalia; order Rodentia; family Dinomyidae; genus Dinomys; species Dinomys branickii. Next base: position 7,130 of record PVLD010004714.1, on the reverse strand, counting down.
GTATATGGAACTTGCAGTTTTCATGTGTACACTGCCTTGGGTATGACAGTTGTAGCAAAGATTATTTCTGTGGTGCAATTTTGTTTGTTTTTACATTGTAGTCCACATAGGTCTTTATTTTGGATGTTATCTTTTAGGTTTTGTAAGCAGGTATGCAGATGTGCAGGAGTTCTATTCTAAGCACTCATTACATATTTGATACTTTATTTTATTGATATCTTATTTTCCTGCCCAGTGCACATGTGCAATAGAGTAGGAAGCTCCCAACGAAACAGGAAGACAAGAGAAGTGACAAATGGCCTGGCACACGGGAAAGGAAAGTTAAGAACACATGCTGTCAGTGTAAGCTGAGAACATCTCATTGTAAGCAGGACATGTTCGTGGAACACGCAGCTGTCAGGTGTGGACTGCCTTGGGCGTGAGAATTGAAGCAAAGATTATTTTTATTGTAGAGCTCTATTGGTCTTTTCATTGTAGCTCAGATAGGAATTTGTTTTCCATGTTATCTTTTAGATTTTGTAAGCAAGTACACAGCTGATGTGAAAATGTTCATTTTTATTGTAAATGCACAATACTTATCGATACTTTATTGATATTTTATGTTCCTGTTAATTACACATTATATAATGTAATAAGAGCCTTCTGAGAAAACATCAAAACCACTGAAGTGTCAGAAGTATGTCCTACAAAAAGCCCAGGAAAGCAGAACACATGTGCTGTCAGTGTAAGCAGTATGTATGTACGGCACGTGCTGCCGTCATGTGGGAAGACTGCCTTAGGTATGATAATTGATTCAAAGATTTTTTTACAGAGTTGTATCGATATTTTCCTTGTCATTGATACAGGAATTTATTTCTGTTGTTATTTTTTAGACTTTGTGCACCAGAAAAGTCAATGTTGAAAATTCTGATGCTTTTTTATAGACTCATTAAATATTAAAAATTTAATACTTTTTTGATATTTTTCCTGTTAAGTGCTCATTGTTTAATATAATAAATCTTATAAAATTAAAATTAATGATTCATTGATAGAAATATTCTAAAGAATAAATTTGAGTATTACACACGCACAACAGTGTACCTTTATGACGAAAATTATGTTATGGCCCCCAGGCTAGAGAGGCTACTGTCGCTCTCCTTGTTGACTCTGTGAGCCCCATGAATTCTTAATGTCGCAGACCTACTCAGCATTCTTATCTTAATTTTTTTTAAATGCAGGCTGGTAGCAACATCAAAGGATCTCAAACTTGTTTATATGACCTAATAACATTGCTCTAGAAGCCAGGAAGATACCAGAGCCGCAATTGTCTAAATAGGAAAATGGAGGATTGCAATTTAAATCATTTTATTCTAGGTTAGAACAGAGATCATTATGGGTGCCTGTCACCCCTGTACAAATAAGACAAGGATTCAGAAATAATAATGCACCAAAATTGGATCTCCTAAAATATTTCCCGGGAGAAAGTCTCATGGGATCATTCTTCAGTATCTTTTTTCTATCTTCTGAAAAGTTTGAGTTCACAGGGTTAACCTTACTTTTCCTGCCATGAAAACTATCTTTCCCTTTTCAATTTATTGCTTTCATAACAGCTGATACCAGTCTAAGCTAATAGTACAACAATTTTAGATAATCTTGCAGATGCACAAGGACATCCTCATATTGAATCAATTAAAGAAGTCACAGTACGTTGCCATTGAAAGTGCAGCAGCTGCATCCTTGAAAACAGATGCTCTTCTCTGTCTGAATGAGTCCAATTTTGACTAATTTTAAGATCTAAACAGATTTCAGTCTGGTTAATATTAGGATATGGAACCACTTGAGACAACCTAATGTCCTAGACTGATTGCTTCTCCATGACAGTTAGTGTGTTGGCTTTTCTTGAGACATGCTGAGTGTTTGACATGTCAAAGGTTTTATGTCAAAAGAGAAGAGAGACTCCATGTCTCGGCTGCAGAAAGGTAGACTGACTAATCATGAAGGTTTTAAAGAAGTCTTCACAATCTATAAGAAATATAGAGATTAATCAGAATTGTATGAACTGTATTTCTGTAAGATTCCTGAGTAGCCCAGAAAACCAGCTATACAGACCTGTCTCCTTATCCCACACACCCTAGCTTACACCCAGGAAACTAAGGAGAGAGTTATAAGTGGGAAGTGGGAAGTATTCCTTCTTTTTTCTCTGATCTTTATCAACTTGTGGTGTGAATTCTCTGTCATGTTATATTGGTCAGTTAGGATCATTAGTTCAGTTTCATTACAAAGGCATTGACTGAGATGGTGTAATGACTCCAGTTATTGTATTGGCTTTACAATAGGGAAGGGTATATAATACACTAATCTTTGTGCTAAAGCAATTAGTGATCTGGAAGGGGACGTACTGATAATTTTAGTGGGATATGATAACTACTTCCGAGAAGGATGTGAGCAAGAAACACCTGGAAGAGCCACTGATGCTGCCCTAGAAAACATAAATAGTTTTGAAAGGGAAGAGCCAGCAAGAGTACAGAATGATAAAACTATGCTATTTTTAGGAAATTTGCTTTAAAAATATCGTAGGTCAAAGGGCCAGTGTTGGAGAAATAAGAGAACCTAGTAAGAGTTGGAGAAAAACTGGAAGGTTGGGTATAATTCAGAACTCACAGAAAGCCTTGGTAAGGAGCTTAGATTTGATCATAGAAGCAGTGGAAACCTTCATCTGAGTTATGTAAGAAATTAACCAAATTTGTATTTAGGATAAATAGTTCTATTCATCTAACTTATGTTAACAAGATGAAAAGAGATCAAGCAAAATGCAAATACACCAGTAGACGACATGTATTGCTGTAGTCTGTGGAAAAAATAAGGTCTAAACCAAGAAAGTGGCCATAGGTATAAAACAGAGTAAAACAAACATTTAAAAATTTTAAATAAAAATAAAACTGGCAGAAATTAGTCTTTGTTGGAATGGAAAGAATCCACGATTATACTCGTGTGTGCAGCACAGATTCCTAAATTGATATGTCACTGACAGAAAGGGAATTCAGGATAAAAACAGATGCCACACAAAGATAATGTGTTTAGTTTTTAACACACTGGGATGGAGATGTCTAGGGGATGCACAGGTAGAGATATCTTGAAAAGAGCAATCAAAAGAGGTTTAAGTCATTATTTCATAGACTTTGTAATAATGCAAGCAGTAATGGATGAGCTCACCTGGGACGTGATGACAAGTAAGAAGGACTAAGAGTGGAAAACTCCCCAGGAACACCAGCATTTATGGTTGGGACCAAGGAAGAGGATTCAGGTCAAAGAACACCAGAAGAACGTGATGCCATGTATGCCCAAAGAACACATAGTTTCAAGAAGTAAGCGGCCAATGCTGTCACATGTAGCAGAGAGCTTTAATGAGACTAGGACTGAGAATTACCCAGGGGATTTGGCAATTAGGTTATCACTGATCATTATCAGAGTAATTTTTTATAAACATATGAAAGTAGGAAAAAGACTATGGTACACTGAGCAATTAATAGAAGGTACATCTGTGGACAAGCAAAAACGCAAGTGTTGACAATTCTCTCAGAGTGCCTCCCTTCAGTGCTGAGGATTGAACCCCCAGCCTTTGCACTGAGCTATACCGCTGGCCTTTTTTATGTTGAGGTAGGTCCTCACTAAATCGCCAAGCTAGTCTAAAATGAAATCTTCCTGCCTAAACCTCCCAAGTAGCTGGCAGGTTGGGTTTGAAGCCCTAGTGAGAATCTGAGGTTCCCATGAGAGAAGTAACACGGAATAGGCTGAGGAGCAGCAGGAATGTGGAAAAGTTACCGAAAAGGACAGGAGCTAAGTAAGCAATAGTAAAGGGACAAGGATTGACAAGTGGTATTGAAATTGTTCGTTTTTATTTATTTCCCTTTATTTTGTTGTGGTGCTGTAGTCCTGGAGATGAAACCAGGGCCTTCCCACTGAGCTACTCCCCTGCTTTGCTCTGGGTTTCACGTTGTTTTTTTGTTTTGTTTTGTTTTCCTGAAACAAGGTCTTGCTAGGTCACTAAATTGTCCAGGCCGGGCAGTCCCTTCTCAGCCTCCCATAGTGCTCACATTGCAGGAGTGTGCCACCAGGCCATGTTTTGGTTTTATTTTGTTTGCTTGATTCTTGGTCTTGTTTGTTTTGGAGTTTTGAGATTAAAATCCAAAACGCTTTATTGGCAGCAACTGTACTTTTGTTTGGTTTTCCTGTTAAAGGCTGTTCTAAGCCTTACCCAGGTTTGGACAGAGTTTTAGGCTAGTGAAAAGAGAGGAATTAAGTGTGTTGAGGTTTCTGGCGAAAGAATAGCTAAGTGGATCAACTGTGCAATCCACACTAAGGGCCCTACAAGTGACCTAATCTACAAGCAAAACCTGAAGGGACTGCCTCCTAAAAGCTGGAGAGCAGATACAGTGAAAAAGAGTATGCAAGAGCTAACAAGACAAATTTTAACTTTCGAACATGACACTAGGACTTAAATTTTCAGAGGCTGAAAGTAGGATTTTACTTGGCTGCCGTTTATTATTATTAATAAATCTATAGTTGTTTAACGAGGTATGCATTTTCCTACCAGAATAGGAAGGCCAAAGGCGGGCAGTTCCTGATATTGCTCAGTCATCCAGGAGTAAGACCAGCACCTCTCTGATTCCTGATCTTTCCTTAGGAGAAAGGGAGATGGAGGAGGGGCGAGGGCTAAGAGATCAGGCACCAGCCTCAGCTCTCTCCTTTCATCAGGAAAAACAAAACCTTCCCAAGGCTTACAGAAGACTACTTAGGAGGTCACTGGCCAGACTCTGTCACATGGCCACCTCTAGCCACAAGCAGGGCTGGGAATTTAAACAATATGCTTTGCAGAATCTAGAATAGAGTTGAATAAGGGAAAACTGATTAGAATAACTATGTTTTTGCAAAAAACATAAAAAATAAAAAGCAGTGTCTGCTTGAGAGAAGATTGTTCCCTCATGTAGAACTGTATGTTTTAAAGCTCAGTACATGTGAACCATTATGATGTGAAGCACAATCCTGAGATAAATATAAAATCAGAGAGCCTCTAACAGTGTGTGCGATTATGGTGGGAGGGGTGTCCAGTAACTTAATTTCTTGAACGTGATCTTCCAAACAGATCTGTCAACACTGCCTTTTTGTGGATTTCCATCTGATATTTAAAAGCAAGTTGTTGTATATCATCTTTGTCATGATCAGCATTTCTTTGCTATTCTTTCTTATTAAGAAAACTTCATAAATGTCAGTCAGCCCTCAGGAATTCACAAGCCAGTTTTTCACTGGCTCTCTGGGCATAATTTTTCCATTGCATTAATAAAATATTACATTTTTGTTATAGATTATATTGAAATGCAATATACAGTGTGTCACTGCTCAAAATGGCTTTTCCCTTGCAGCTCAACCTGCCATTGACTTATGCTGATTCTTTTCCATAATTTGGTAGTGCCAATTGCCACATGATGAAGTTATATTATCCTGCAGTTAGAAAGTATAACTTCTTAGTTTCTGGTTGTATTTTGTCCAGAATTCTCTTGACAAAATTTGGTCAATTAATATAACTTTGGACCTTAGACCATAATTGAGATTTCTGCCTCTTCTTATTTATGCGTTCATAGGTAACTCTTGTTGCCGTAATGTCACAAGACAGAGGAATGCAGAAAGCCCTAAAATGCTTCAAGTATTATACCAAGGTCACTTCCAGCTGCTTTCACCTGGCCTGCCCCATGACATGTTGTGATGGAAGGGATCTTGCCTTGTAAGCAAGTAACAGGAGTAATGTTAACATCACAGAGGAAATGCAAGGTTGTATTAGCCTCTAGCGGATCAGGCTAGTAACCATGTAGGATGATGCCGAAGCTGGTAATAATTTACAATCTATGTTGCAATAGTCCCTCTCTCCTGTACATCAGTTCCTTTGAACACTTAAGTGCCTTTTTATGTTTATCATAATTATTTTTATGTTTATCATAATTATTTTAATTGATTAGAATCTGGCTCCACGGAAGGTAATTTAGCCTTGCAAGTTATACATCAGAATTATCTGCCAGGGACTGCGCCTAGCCTTGACAAAGTCTGGGAATAGAGAGAGCACTGAGACCATGACTGTAGACACTGCTACACCCAGGTTTTGACTCCTCACCCTAGGCAGGGAGTCCGCTTTCCAAGTTAGTGATTCCTCATTAACTCTCGGGTGTCCTGTGTCAGGGGAGCCCTTCTGCCCTTCTTCCAAACAGTGCTATATCCTCTGAGAGGAAAGAGAGGAAAAAAAGAAAGAGGGAGGTAAGGGACACAAAAGCACAACAATACTGACAACTAGAAACTGAACTTCCAGACTGAAATAGTTTATAATCTTAAGACTCAATTTGAACAAATAGTAGACTAAATAATAAAACTACTTGTTTCTGACTTACAGTAATATTGAGTAAGTTTTATGTACTGTTACTGTTTTTTACCTATAGTAATCTATTCAAACTCATGATGGAAGTACTATTATCCCCACCCTACAAAAGGAACTAAGGCAGAGAGAATTTAAGTAATTAGCTCTCGGTCACATAATGTGAGTGGTAGAAACAGACGGAATTTGTGTACTTAACATGTGAAGTACTAGGAGAATGTTTTTTAACCTTTAAAAAACTTTTGTTAGTACGTGTTCGCAGTGCATTATGAATACTTTCTTGGTGGGGAGCTGATGTGTGTATGAGAACATCTTATTTTTACATCCCCTTCCCCTTCCCCCCTTCCATCCCGTAGTCCCCTTCCCATTTGCCAAAGACCCATAATCCTATTTCCTGTTTTATATCTTTTGTTTTACTTTTGATTTATTTATACTTTGGATTTCTCATATAAGAGAAATCATTTTTAAAGTGTATGTCTGATTTATTTCGCCTAACATAGATTCAAGGCATATCCATTTTCTCATAAGCAAATCAAGTTCATCCTTCTTTATGGTAGAGAAATACTCCTCTGTGTGCAAAAACCATAGTTTCTTTATTCATTCATCTGTTGATGGATATGTAGACCACGTTCATGATTTAGATATTATGAATTCTGCTATAAACATGGGTCTGCATGTGTCAGTCAGTATGTCTTTAAAACTTTGAATGATATTGCCAAATTATTGTTGAGAA